>VZRL01000562.1:319914-519226 GCA_013397895.1 Origma solitaria
CTCTGACAGGGGCTGCTTGATTTTTATTGCCTTTTTTTTTTTTTTCCTTTGGGTCAAAAGGAAAAATATATATTGAAAGGGTGGGGAAAGAAAAGATAGAAAGCAGGCACCCTCCCCCTCCGCTGCTCGTAGTCCCCTCCACTCCGCACCAAAAAGAGCCATCGCAAGTGCACGCCAGTTCTTCACTAAAGTGATCCAGCCGCTGGATTAAGTAACTCTCGGGGAACAGCACACGCACGCACACAACACGGCAAAAATGAAGGAAAAGGCAATGTTTCAAACGGCTAAAATGCAAGGAAACATGATGGTAAGTGGCTGCTGCTGGCGCCTCCAGTGACTGTAAGTAAGTGTCGGGGCTCCCTGCTCGGCTCGGCGCTGCCAGACCCCGCTCGCCGCCCGCACGGTCGGTGCGGAGCCCCCGCTGCTGGGGCTGGGCTGGCCGGGGGGACAGGCGAGGGTCTCTCTGCTCGGTGTCCGTGCCCCGCTTGGTGTCTGTCCCCCGCTGAAGGGGTCGCGGGTGATTTCGGGGTGCTGGGGCGTCCCCTGTGCCGGGGAGCTGGGGCGCAGCGCGGGCGGGGCTCGCTGGGGCTCCGCGCCCCGGCACGGCCAACTTCGCCAAGTTGATGACCACGGTGTGTGTGCGTGAGCTGGGGGCTGGGGGGATGCCTCGCCTTTCCTCCAGTTTTACTACTGGAAACATTCGTCTTGATGCCATTTAAAAAAAAAACCAAAAAACTACTCGGGATGCCTTTTCAATAATTCCCCTCCTCCCTTAAGGAAAAATAAAAGCACCCAGCTGCTCAGCCGGAAGAAGTGCTGGTTGCCATCTTGTGCTGATGGAAAAATATTGGTGTGTTTTGCCTGCTGGCTTGACCCGCTGGGGGCGGCGGGGCTGGGGGTGCGCTGGCCCCGCATGCGGCGGCTCCGCAGCCGGGAGGAGCTGCTGCGGTGGGGCGGGGGTGCAGCGCAGCCTGGCAAACGCTTCGCCTTAAAACCAACTTATTTCAAATAGCCTGAAGCTCCTAAAGGCTACCTGTTGGTCTCCTGTTCCCTCTCTGCTCAAGCAGAGAGCTCCTGTCTGTGTTTTGCCTCCCCTGTGAGGCGAAATGCTAATATTTAATGCAAAGGTAGTGTCTGTTTCTCTTATGCCTTCTGTTGACGTGTTCAAGAAGCAGCCAAAGTATTCGCCATCCTTTAATCAAGTTCTGTAGTAAAATGCTTTGCTGGCTTTTTAAGGAAGTGCCTCCTTTTCCAACTCCAATAACATTGCTTTTTCTAGCGGTAGTGTTTAAGAGGAAGGTGCAATGCTATGTGACCTGTGAATTCAAGTAAGGGAACTGAACAGGAACTTCTACAAACATCTTTTATTCCAGGAGAATTTCACAGCCTGTGTGATTGCACCGTGCTCCCTTTACTGCGCTTTTTAAATGCTTGGGAAATATCTAGTGCTGGAACTTTTTTAACGTGGGGAAATTTAGACTACCATCTGCTTAAGCTACTGATCCTAATGGTCATTATAGCCTTTGGTTAAGATGTTCTCTGTCAGTAAGAAAAAATAATCAACCACCTGAGATGACATTGTCTGATTTAAGTACAGGGTGAGCCTAATTGACATACACAGAATGTGTAAAATCACAGAATTAATAAAAATCCCTTGCACATTTTCCTTGCTAGCCTGTGAAGTCAGGGAATGAGGAGCAGGCAGGGATTCCCCACTGCCACTCAGCACAGGGTTGGGATTTCTGGCTGGTGCTTCTGAGCGTGGCAAAATGGATCCGCATATCCCCAGCTCTGCAGGATGAGCAAAGGCTGTGTGATAGATCTGCACATGGGCTGGTGGAGCAGGGGCTGTCCACAACTCAAACCTTCAGCCAGAGACAAGAGTTTTTGCCTCTGACTGACATGAGCAAGATCTGGCCCCTCAGGCTGCTAAGTCACAGTTACTTCTGTCACTTGGGGCAGTCTCCCTGGACTAGGATGCAAGGTTTTCCTCTGGAGAACTCATTTTTGAGACATTGGGAATGAAATTCAAAGACAAGGAAACTGTTACATTGGGACAGGTGATTTATCTAAATAATGTCTGTTTTTTGGGCCACCTAAACTGCACACTCTTGGTTTCTGTGTTAATCTGGTCTGTGGCTGCAACTGGATCTGCAGTTTATTTAAGCAAGAATTAAGTTTAGGTGAATGTTTGAGCTCCAGGGTACTTGAATAGATTTTGTATTTCTTCAAGATAATATTTAGCAGACCTAATCCTGAAAACTGAGGTACACTTTTGATACGAGTTCCAACAAGTTTAGCCTAGGACTTTTTTTTTGCTTTTCCTTAAACTGTTTAACAAATAGTATTTTTACTTTTTAATCACTTTTGTTACAATTAAAATTAGAATCCTGAACTACTCATGTCACACCTTTGCTGTGGATGTCCTCCCTCATATGCCCAGCAGTGATTGAGAATACATGGTTGGAGTGTGTGGAATCCCAGGAGGTGCATTACAGTGTGCCCTGCATTAATTGCCTCAGCAGGATTGAAGAAGTCATTGAAAATTCAAAGCTCACCATTACTTTATTTTTTTTTGTTTGTTTTCTGGCAGTTTTGCTGTTGCTTAGAATCCTGACAAGCTTCTAACTATGTATTGATTTTTCTTCTCTTTAAAAATCTTTGTTAAATTGAGCTATTTCATTCCTAAAATGATGTGACAGCAAGTGATAATACTGACACACTGGTCCCTGGTCCTGCAGTGGACCCTTTTAAAGTGTGGTTATAGCTCATGGAGTCGCTACACCTGTGATTTCTTTATTACCTAATTAGACCAGCAAAAAACGAAGCCATTCTTTTGACACTGAGATAAATGATTTTATCCCTGTGGCAGTATTTCACCAGGGCTTTGTTTGGTTTTTTTTAAACAACAGCATTTACCTGGAAAGGTGCCTATTTTTATTTTACTGCTGTATTTCCCATTCCTCATTTGAGCCAGGGGAATGCAACTTACAGAAATAGCTCAGGCTCTTACAATGGGATTTCTCTTAATTCTACATAAATGCTGTAGGGAGTGATTAATACACAGTGGCTTCTCCTAGTAGGAACTGACATACCCTTGAGTTTTCCACAGTGTTTTTGAGGTTAATATGCAACAATATGGTGTGCAGATAAATGTTTATCATGTTTGGAGGTAAATTTAATGCACTTGCATTTTATCCTAACTGTAGGTATGGCTATATAATTTATTTCATTAAAGTTTTCCAGTCTTTTTCCTTATACATCCAGTTGTCAGGTCAAGGGCAATAGTACCAACTACGTATTTTATTCTACACTTCCCTGTGTCTCCCCAGGGACTGATCTATCATGTACACAGACTTTCTGTTTGTTTGTTTTTAATGGATTTGCAAACAAATGCAGCCAAAAGAGCTGTTTTGAAGAGGCGCTTTACAGTAGCACCAGATTCTTCTCCTACAAGCCCTCATGCAAATCCTCATTTGCTAGAGGTACAATTGCAGCAAGGGTAATAGGAGCTGCTACCTTTGGTTGTAGACAACTAGGAGAGTGGGAACAATGGGCTTGGGGGAGTGCAGAGGGGTCTTGAAGGCAAATTAAAGTGCTGTGTGTGAGCAGGCTGTTAATTTGGCACACTTAGTGGTCAGTGAAAGCAGTGAGCTCTGCTCTGTCTATCTGTGTTAGAGGGATGTTGCTGTGGAGCTCTTGCTCTGAATTTCACTCTAAACTGCAGTTGCTTGATTGTTTCGAAACTGCCAAGAGAAAATGTGGTGGATGTGCCATGTTTCTGCTTTACTCTGATTAAAAATATACGAATAGGGCAAAAGCAACAGTCTGGGTTCATTGAGAGGACTTGTAGAAAAGTCTGGAGATTTAGATTTTCAGTTTGACCATTTAAATTCTGAATCTGGTAGCTACAATTCAGATGTACATATAAAAAAACCCAAATAAAAATAAGCCCAGTGACAACTCTTATCCCCTCAGAAGTCTGCTAGCGCCTCTGAGGCCTCAGAGAGCTCAAGGGTACAACTGACATGAAGATTGAGCTACTCTGTCATCCCAGGAGTGCTCCTGCTCTTCCTTGAGAAACGTGACTCTGGTGCCTCTGAGGAGCAATAAATTCTTACTAAAATAAATAAGACCTTGGTGTTCTATTGTGATTTCCCCCATTTGCCATATTTTACGTACAGGTGTATTTCTTGCAGTGTTCCATCACCTGGCACTGAAACATGGTGAAATTCATCTCAGACAAGAATGCAATTGTCCTAACATGGGCTAAAGAAGCTGTGTAAAGATTAATTTTTCTCAAAACTCCCATACTGAAGACCAAGGTGGAGTTTCTGATCCAGTGCAGCTCCCTGCTACTTTAGCCCTCCCTCTGTCTTATATTCAGCTTGACTTAGAAGCCAAATGCAATCCAGATTTTGTGTACTATTCCTCAGCTGAAAGGGACCCACAGAGCTGAAGGCAAGAGAAACTGTGGTAACAGTTCCCAAGAGAGAAATCATGACTTCAGCTGAAGTTTAAAGCCAGGCAGGAATTCAGTTGCTGATGCTACAGCAAGAATTGCAGGAGGAAAAAAATCTTTGGGACTGCTGTTGCTTAGTGAAACACAAGTTGTGTTTTGAGGAGTGTGTAATTCTGGTATCGTTTCTGGGTCAGGCATAAAGGGGAGCAAGGATTCCCCTTTGTTAGGATAATCTGTGCAGCAGGCATACAATCCATGGGAGGTACTGGAATTGCTGCATTGTAGGAAAGCTGTAAGATATGCTGAGACTGTTGTAATGTCATCTTGTTCGTGGAAATTAGGAGTCTGTACATTTAAGGTGGGATGGCAGAGAGCTCCACAAGCTCTGTAGTGTCCTAATATTGTCCATGTAATGTAATGTGCTTTAAGATACATCCTTACTTAGGGGATAGAGAAGTTCAAAGCCTGGAGTTATAAGGAATCCACTGAAGTTGCAGTGAGAAATACATGGTGCCAGGCTGTCTCAGAATAACTTCGGGAGCCGTGTGAAGCAGTCCACATTGCTGCCTCGCTATTTAGCACTGACAGATTGAAGGAGGGCATGTGGTCTAGCTCTAATTTTCACTGTCAGAAGGGTTCAAAATCTTGAGTCTGATGGTGCTCCTCACACCTACATCTTTTTCTTCAGTATTCCTCAGCAGCTTCTCTGGTTCCTCTTGGTAGCAAAGGAAAAAGTGCACTTTGTGTTAATTTGTCCCTTCCGCCTCTGAGCTGTCTGACAGTTCACAGGACAGTCTATTCCCTTCCTCTCTTTCTGAATCTTTTCCCTGCTTTCCCAAATAGTAAAAGAGGAGAAGTAGAAGGGACTGTTATGATTTCAGTGAATGACAGCTGAGTGGGTGGCTGTAGAGGCCTGAGCAGCAACAGAGCCACAGAGCTGTCTGTGAGTTGGGAAAACAGCATTGCATTCATATGTATTTGAGAGGTTACATTTATTCATTAATGAAGCCTGGATTTGCTTGTAAAGATAAATACCAAAAAAGTAAGTTTTGTAGATGTCGATGGCCTGAGGCTTTATTTGATGAGGAGAGTTTCTCTTTCTGCGCTGTGGAATGAGTCTTTCAGCTGCCAGCAGATACTTCACAGCACGTTTCAAGTGTCACTCCTGTGTATCTCGGAGGTCTCATTTCTTGGCAGAGCTTTGCACTCTCTCAGTATTGGCCTGATTGACTATGTAAAGGGCAAGGGAATAGAGAATCCTGCCCAAGAGCACCTCTGGTTGCTACAGAACCCTCAGTACCAGCAGGCTCTTTAATGCAGCTGACAAAGACAAAACAAGATTCAAAGCTGGAAGTTGGAGCCAGAGAATTCCAAACTAGAAGATAAAGTGCCCAGTTTTTCTAGTGAAGGTGATGAACTGCTGGAACAGTCTCTGTGGGAGTGTGATAGTTCTTCATTGGAGCAAGATGGGCACAGGATTCCTCTGACTAAACACTGGCTTCTTCAGTATAGACATTTATATCTAAGTTAGTCAGCCTGGGCTCTCTCTGCAAATTAGTCAGTGAGTATAGGGCATGATTCATCCCATCTTCATGTAGATCTGGAAAATGGGCCAGAGTACCTGCACTATTAAATGCCAGTTTTTCTCCATTGACTCAAGGAATTATGGGGTACAAGCTGAGCCATAAACTCCTACCCTGCAGATATTTAAGTGATGAGTCTGTGTGTTGCTTAAACATAGTCATAGATATTCCAAGGCACCTTTAATGAAACTGAGCACCCTTTCCAGCCTCTGCTGTTATGCCAGACAAGAAGTACTCTGCCCATCTGCCCAGGGTTTGTCAACTACATCTGCAGAGGAATGTGAGGATAGACGAGCTCCACATGTGGAGCTTTGCTCTTCCCAGGTCCCTCTGTGCTTGTGCAGAAGCAGATCCAGTCTCCCAGCAGCACAGCCCAGCTGTAGCAGGAGAGGAGCTCCATCTTAGCAAGATGCTATCTTGCAGCAGAAATCTCTTGGTCCATGGTTTGTACGTACACACTGAGCTGCCCTAGAATGTTATAATGCACCCTTGGCTTTAAAATTATTTAATCCAAATGGTTTAATGCCATCACAAGTGCAATATGAGGATTTATTCTTCTAGGTCTGTGCTTGCATGTGTGCTGTCTGTACAATATTGTACTACACAGTGACTCACGTGAGATTAACAAGCAAAGCCCATTTATTAAATTGTTTTATGTACTCTAAATCTCATGTAATCCACTAATGCATAATGCTGTCACTTAGTAAGCTTGGCATTCCTTCCCAATGGAGCATTGCATTTAACAAGTTCCCATAGTATTCAGTCCTTTTGAAAATGCTGCAGTTGAGAATGCAATTTTAAAAATAAATCTAAACCATTAGATAGAGCCTGAATGCTTACAATATACTGAGAACAGGGACCCAGCTGTAGCATGCATTCACCTGTAGATTGCATAGATTTTCTATCCTCTTAAGGACTCTGTACCAAACAGACCCTGCACTGTAGCAAGCTAAGTTTGCATTTGTAGTGTTCTGTCGCCCTTGGAGTGGATTATCAAGATAAAGTCAAAACACTGTTTTTGGAGAAACTGGCTTTTCCACATTTGTGTGGCGGTATTGGTGAGGTCCTGGGAATTTCTGGAGCACCTGTGCTATGTTTATGTTCTGGGATGGGAACAAGTGTGTGCCTTGCTAGTGGTTTCTGAGCACAGAATTTTCACAGTGGGTTCTGTATGCCCGGCAATATCCTCTTCATTGCTACAGAAGTGAAGGATAGGAACAGAAGCAGTGGAATTGTCTTAATCAGGGGGAGAATTATTATATGTGTAACTGGATCTGAGTCCAACCCTCAGTTGTAAATAGGTGGTTCCCAAGTTACACACGAACAAGACACAGTAGAAGAATTGCAAATTCGGTGAACTTTCGGCAACCACTTCACGAGTTTGTTTGTGACAGGGACTTTTCTCTAGTGTGAGTCAGTGTTTCTATGAAGTATTCCCACCATCTAATCCCTAATTACTGTAGAATGATGACTTAAGTGTTATCCTGAGATGCACACAGATGTCCGATCAAAGCAAAGAGAAAACAAACAATTCAACACAGTGGGATGAGCTGCAGTGGTGAGCATTGCATGTCCAGGTCAAGTGCTGGATGGTAAACAGAGTGGTCAGGGCTGTGGAAAATCCCTCTCAAGTTACAGGGAATACTGGCCAGGAGATTTTGTCAACTCAGGCATGTGTAAGACAGACTTGGCATGAATTCCAGTCACATATTGCATAGCCTCATTTTGTAGTCATTATTCAGCACTTACTCAAGCAAAACTTTTGCCAAACTTAATGGGTTTACTACTCCTGCTGAAATGAGTAAGAATTTGTCTGAGGCTCAGGTGCTTACAGATCTCAGTCTCAACACATAACCCCACCATGTTCAATTTTTAAAAGATAACAACAGTGAAATGTACTGCAATTGCCAAGGAAAAAAAAAAGTGAATTGCATGTTAAGAAAGCAAGCAGAAGAAAAGAAGAGTGAGGTGGTTAAGAGAAGTACTCTGTATTTTTTATTTCATCTCATTTTATAAGTTGTCCCCCATGGAGAACCCCATGAGCTCCTCCATCAGCTGTTCCCCAGAGCATACTGCATGCCTGTACTTCTGCTTATGTTTGTTTTCACTGATGATGTTAAACTGGAAAACATGCTGAAACTGAAACATTTTTATTTGTTTGTCATTTGGGACTGATGTTATTAAAAACACAGAGAAAAAATGAAATTATAGCTTGGCATGTTTTCTGTAAATACTGAGTAGTTTTTCTGTAGCATATGATATAACCAAAGTAACCTAGAAATAAGCTTGTATTGCTTTCTTCTAGTGCCTAATTATAAGGATGTAAAAAATATGCTCATAATAATGCCTTCTCATCCGGCTGTGAGGGGGCTGAAAGTACCACTTATGAAGATCTAGTTTGTAAAGCAAGTGATTGTAATGCAGGAATATGACTATTCATGAGCTCTGAGTTTATTGACTGTTAAAAACTGGATCTGTGGTCTACATGAAGGATGTATAAAATGCTGTGGGTAGTGCAGTAATTCAGAAATTAATTGTAGTTCATATCAGTATGACTGAGCCTTTCCTGATCTCACTATTTATAGTTTTTCTGAGGGAAGAGAAGTTCATGTTATATTCTCTGTTGATTTTGTATTATTCTCTGTGCATTTTATTTCATTTGCCTTAACCATGTACATCTACATTTGTAGTGTTAAAAAAGTTGTTAAGGAAGGTCCTATTTGGTTGGATTTGGCCATTCTTATAGGAATCAAAATTTATAAAAGATTCTATGAATTTTAAAAGTCAAATTTACTCCTCTCTGTTCCAGTATCTTGGGTTTTACAGATATACCTTGTTTTGTTTTTCGGTTTTGGTGGTTTTTTTATAAGGAGAGCATCTCTCTCTATTTTCCAACTCAAATTTTAACAGAATTGCAGTTTTGGAGGGAAAGGAGGCCATTGGTAATATCTAAGGGTAGCAAATAAATCCTATGCAACAGCAATTAAAGCAAAAACCACATCCTCCAGAGGCGTGTTCCTTGTTATGTTCCCTGTTCAGCAGCGTACTTAAGCACCTGTTTAACATTAATGGTAAGCATATGCTTAAGTGTTTCTTCTGACTTGGGAGTTATGAGAAGCCTGCCTTGCACACACAATAGTTGAACAGCCCATTTTCCATCTGTGTGCGAGCCCAGAGCACGGTGCTAGCTGAGCATTTTCCAGGTTAATTAGATTGGCATAACAAGATCCCTGGTGGACTCTGTGCAGCCATCAGCTCTTCTGCGCTCTCTGGCTATCGGGAGCTCTGCTTCGAGTTGTGCATCTTGTGCTGGTAACTGAAACAGAATATTGCACTGTATTTCACCGGTGTGTTCAAATGGAAACAGAATTGAATGGATTGCAAGTACCCCATAAATACAAATTTGGCTCTATATCGCTAGCATGAATATGGTGTATCCTTCAAATGCACAGTGTCTACCAAGGACTATTTATTCTACAGAGCTACTAATAATGCTTATGCTTTCATGAATTATTCATGTATTTGTCCTTAAACCTCACCTAGTTGTGATGTGGAGTGTTTAAGATTTGAAGCTGGCTGTAAGTATAAATTGCAGATGTTTTCCGTAAAATATAATGTCCTTACTGGTTTCTTTGCAATATTAGAGTCCGTCATGCCTGTGTCTACAATTTAAAAAAAAAAAAGAATCAAAAGAATTCTAATTCAGTACAGCAGGCAAAAAATGAGCTTGATGCTCAAGAATCTTGAAAGAAAAGGCAAAATTATGAGAAGTTAAAGGTGATCTATTCATCTATTCAATAAAGCAAGCAAGATGAGATGGAGTCATGGGAACCCATCTATGGAATAATAAGGGAGTTATTGTAGAAATAAGGGAGCTATTATTTACCAAATGAAGAAAAGAAAATGACCCCACAGAATGCCTAGAAGCAACTTGCCAATGTAAAAAAATGTAGCACTGAGCATTGCATTATCTATTCTGGACTTCTGATGGATTAAAATGAGGAGAAAAAGCACACACTTTTAGGGAGGTATTAAATAGATGAGGAGGAGTATAATCATTTTGCCTGCATTCAGTGGCACAAAATTTAGCTTTCCGGTATTTTCAGAGAGAAGCTACCTTGGTTTCCTCCAAGGTTTCCTCTATTTTCACCATTTATACAGTTCTATCACATTTGAATTTCTGGTTTCTAGAGAGTTCTCTAGTATTTGATTTTCAAATTCAGGTATGTTTTTTGTATGGTTTTAGCCTTATCCCTTAAGTTTTTTAAGAGGTACATCCTAGTGAAGCATTGCATTTTAACAGTGTTATCGCCGAAAACATTGAGACAAAGTGGGCTGATCTGCAGAATGGTGACAAATGGCCGAAGTGCTCTCCTGAGCTCTCTGCTTCCTGCTGTGGTGAAGAAGACACGTTCTGAATAATGTGACTGCAGAAAGGCAGAACAGTGCAAAGACTGGAAGGATTTAGGCATTTTGCACTTGTGTAAGGGGAAGTTTTCAATCTTCAGCTGCAGTTTGAGTCGATCCTAAATTGATAGCTATTGATGGCTGCTAACATTCATTGTCTGCGCGCTCATCTTTTGGGTGCAGTGGGAGGAACAGAGCCCCAGCTGCATAAGAAATTGCTGTGAACCAGCTTGTGGCCACTCAGGCACTCTCTGGAGGTGACTGATGAGTGCACGTTGCACATCACTTGGTAGGAACCTCCCTTGTCCCCAAATGGCTGCATTTTTACTGGAATTGAAATAATTTCCATGGGTTTTTCTGCTTGAAGAACAGGATTCAGTCCTGAAAGATGTTTTTGTTCCGTGATGTGTGAACATGTGTTTGTTGCATGCAGGGGTTGAGACTACAAGGCTGTCTGAGACAAGGCAGAGAGCAGAGTAGGAGGGAGAAGAGATGTGTCCTAAGTGTTCTCCGTCTCTGTGGGGCTCTGGGATGGGCTGTCTTTGTGAGCTGTGCCTTTTGCAGGGAGCTAGCAGCAGTGCTTGGAAAGCAGCTTGGAAGTGAATTGCCACGTGTGAAACACATATGCTCAAATCCTGGCTCCTGGAGTGAAATAAAGAGCGAGTCAAATTTGTAGTCAGGACACGTGCAGTCTCTGCTTGTGGGTGGAGTTTGTATGTCAGGGAATGTTGCAGCTGGCGAATTCATGCACAGGCGCATCAAGAACTTGCAGCTCATAGGATATGCTGGATTGGACGAGGCAAAGTCTAGTTCTCAGCTGTCTAAAATAACCATAGCTCAGCATCTTTGTTATTGGTGTACGCTGGAGAAATTCTGCTTGAGGCTAGGAGAGTCCATTGGATCAAGCTAAGCCCAGTAAACACATCTGCTATTTGAAAAGTGAATTCATTCATTTCTCTTGTGCCTTGTAAATGTACCTTGTAAATGTGTCAGACTGGCACATCCACTCCGCTGGATTCTGCATCTTGTGCTTTCTCCTTTGGAGTTCTTGTAGTAACCTGGTTTTCCTTTCATGTAACTAAACGTAGAGACTTGTAGCAGAAATACTAACATCAGTATGAATGAAATACAGATGCAAATATGTTTCTGTAAACACTGGAAAAAACAGTGAAATAAGTGTGAGAAGAATGATGTGCTCATTACAAAGAACACTATTCTCAGCAATAAAACTGAGGAATATGCTGTGCTGTCAAGCTCAAAAGGCCTGAGCTCTGACAAAAGTCACAGTACAGGCATCCCTCCAGAACAGGACCTCACTTTCTAATGACACTAAAAGGCCACAAGGTACTAGCACATTGTGTGTGATCACAGATCTTTCTCCTGTTATGCCAACAGGGAGCTGCTCCAGCCAAACCAGTGTGTATTTTTCAGACATACTCCATAAAAACAAAACCAGCTACTGAGCTGCAGCCTCACTAATACTTTGAAATGCCTAAGCAGGCAAGATTTGGAAGCAAAGGACCACCTCTTCTCCACTGTTAACTCATAAAAATTATAAAAGATTTGCCAAAAATCTAACTTGTCATTACCAGTCAAGGAAAAATGTGTGTTGTCATGAGAACTTAATAGTTCCCTTAATAGATATCCCTTGTCTGCTGTGGCACATGAAAATCATCTCAGCCAGAGTACCTGGACACACATTTTGGTGCATTTGACAGTGCGATGGATGAACTCTGAGAGAGAATGAGTGAGTGGATAAAACCAGCATATTCAAATTTTGCTAATAAATACCATCTTCTTCCATAAGGTATTGCACTGGAGCTTGTTACCCTCATTTCACACATACTCAGGAATAAATTTTGGTCATTTGCTGCATGTGAAAAATGAGGATCTGTAAATTGTGGTAGGTCACACACGATGTGGGAATGGGACAAGGTCACATCTCCTGACCTCCCCAGCCATGTGATGGCACTTCTGCTACTGAGAGATGTGAATGGAAAAGATGAGAGCAGGGTGGTTGGGGGCTGTCAAATTCTAATGATGGAATGTGTTCAAATAATGAAGCCAAGTGTGTTTCCAAATGTCTGAGTCTATCATGCCTACACCATTACCTTCATCAATCAAAGCTGTAATTTTGTCAAGAAATGAAATTGGCTTTGTTTGACAGGTCCTATTTTCTGGAAATGTGTATGGACTAACATAAATTATGCTGCTATCCTTTAATTTTTTATTAATTGATTCCCATTTCGGCTTTACTACTTTTCCATTCTTAGAGTCCTTCTAAAGGGAGATTAACCAAGCTGTGTCGTTTCTGTGGGCAAATAGGGCATTAGTTTTGGAAAGGCTGTTTGTAAACGCTGTAAATCACGAGGGTAAAACCAGGAAGGGTGAAGAGGAGATGCAGGGCGACGCTTTATGATACGAGGGAAGACAGAGCACCATCAGCAAGAAAGACCATTTGAGATTCTGCAGCATCAGTAAAATGGAGTGTGCACATCCGTGAGAGGACAGGAGAGTGTGAGGCTGTTTTTATTAGTGAAAGTCCTAAACAATTGTATTGTTTATAAAACTTTGCAAGCAGTAGGAATGTATGCTGAAGGTGTGAGGAGAGGCAAAAGTGATATCAGTGATTCTGTAGAGAAACAACTTCATGATGGGAAGAAAGGCATTAACAATTAGCTACAGTAAGGACAGAGTGGGGTGAGAAGCAAAAGAATATTGATGGAGTTTGGCATGTACTGTGCTGGAGTGGAAGTATATGTCATGCAATCTGACTGAAAAGCCTGTGCCACATTGCTATGATATGGAGCAACTGAAGAAGTTGTTAATGCAAATGTATCCTGCCATGGGGAGAAAAGTAAGTCTAGAGATTTGACTATAAACGAGAGTAAAGACTAACCTATGGTAATGAAATGCAAAGTAACTGATCAAAATTCAGCATGTTAATCTGAACAGTAAATCTTTTATATGAATGTGTCACTTGAGCCCCATAGTCTGTGCAGTTTTCTTCTCACAGTATATGCTGCCCTTGATGTCCACTGTGATTGAAGAGTGTGGTAACATTTCACTGTTCCCATTTTGTTTGCCTGCCAAAGCTGCATGGAGTCAAATGGCTTTAAAAGTTTCCTGACTGCTGGAGGCTCCAGGATGCACGAGACAACTGTGGTTTGTTGAATTGTAGGGCCTTTGCATGGGATTGAGGGGGTGAGATATTTAACCAGGGAGCATTGTGTTTGCTCTAGTCATAAAAAATGAAATTTAAAGGAACACTTGTGTTTAAATGCCAATAGGTGCAATGCTCTGTGCTGAGCAGAAGCCACTCTGGTGTCCTCAGCTCATCTCCTTCACATAGACTTTAAGACATCTCATGGTTTCTGAGGAGAAGCACTGTCCTGCAATGAATATACTTGGATTGGCACACAACAAATTTGATTTTAGAGAGAATATAATACTGATTTCCTGTGTGGAATATAATACAAGATTGCCTTGGACAAATCTCATGCTGCTGCCATACACAGGGTAGCTGTGTCACTGCAGGGCAGCTCTACCAACTCCTTCTGTGGGAACCACATCCTGCCTGGAGCTTCTCACTGGGCTTGACCTCCATTTCCCATTTGTAGGATAGGGGTTATAATTCTTTCCATTCCCTTTCTTTTTGAGTTTTGACTGTAGTATTTAAACTCCAATAGTATCCATCTGTATTTGTTTAGTACATAAACTGTGTCTTACTGTGCTAAATTTAAGTGTCTATAATTAGAATTACATTAAATGATACAAATGCTATTGATCTACTGAATATACAGTGTTCAACAAGGGATAATAGGAATCTGTAAATCTGTACAATACCTGTTAGGCTACACTTGTAGAACAGGTTTATGCTAAATTACAAAGAAAACTGAGGATAATGTCTTCTATTCATGTCCATGTTTGTGGCTGAGTCAGGGTTTTATTATGAGTCTAAGCAGAATTTGTCACAGATAATGCATAGAAATGAACTTTTTTTACTGGATCAGGCAATCTCCTATGTATCAGTAAATTGATACTATTTCAGTTGCTGAGAAAATTCTGGCAGATAGTGGAGTCTAGTATAAAATTTTCAGATCAAATATTTCTTTTTGTATTTGTGCCATTAACCTCATATAGGAACATTATGGTTTTGAAAATGCAGTGTTTAGAAACAGATGCATTAGAGTACTCTGTCAAAGTCTGATATATGAAAAAAACTTAGAAATGTAATCCTTGATGGTTGTTTGCTTTTATGTTATATAAACAATATGCGGAAAATTAATTATTTCAGTTTTAATAAAATGAGAGTTTGATTGATGTGAACTGAAATTTTGTTTACTGGGAAGTTTCAACAGTCCTTGTTTTCGTTTTACTTTGGAAGGAAAACAAATATTGAAATAATTATTTGGCTAAATGGAGATTTAATTTCCTTTTCTCACCTCGGTTTTGCTTTTTAGCACATAATTTTCCCATCCATCTACAGCCTGTCAATACCATTAAAAATGTATTGTAAATTGAATGGACTGAAAAAAGCATGTTTAGACACGAGCTATTAGTCTGTTCTTAATTCATCCTTTGCCTATGCAAGACCACAATCGGCAGTCACAATCTCTTTAATATTCAGTGTGGTGTTTCTAGCCTGATTTGACTCCTTTCAGGATGTTGGTAGGGATAAAGTGAGCAGGATTTAGACTGGAACTCTCTACAGGATGGAAAGTTATTGAGGGGTGTCTTGTTTCTCTGTCTTCATCAGAAAGAGAGCTGCTGTTTGGGATCTGTAATGGGTGTGCATAGCTTTCTTTGTGTTGAGGCCCCAGAGAGTCATTACAGCTTTTACAATAAGAATGTGATAGCTCCTTTGCAACCATGAATATTCCTTTAAAAATGTACTTTCAAAGTCACTCATTACCAGGAGTGCATTGATGAATACTGCAGGCATCCCTGAAGTCCTTGGCATGCACTGTGAGTTGGTTTCAAGCAGACCATTTCAAAGTCTCCAAATGGACAAAACTTCTTAACATGCGTACATGGATATGGATCCAAATCTCATTTGGGGTCTTCACTCTGGTATCAGTACCACCCGTTTTGATCTTGGTTCTCCATTCATGCCATGAGCAGTTGTGTGTTTCAAGATGAGCACAGAGACGGAAATGAGGCCCAAGGTGAAACCACAGCACATAAAGGCACTCTTCATCCTGTTTTCAAGTAGCCAGTCTCTGGCAGTGAATCTAGGTCAGCAGCTCTGAGCACCATGTTCCTATGACTAATCTAATATCATCCTGGACCTGCTTGGATAGATCTACCAGAGCTGCCGTCATGCTCTGACTACATTTAAACTTGACCTTGATCACAGTCCCCCCTCGGTTCACTTGTCCTAAATACAGTTCATTCTGTCCTTGTTTGCCTTGTTAAATCTGCTGAGATGTATGTGTTGGCTTTAGACAAACAGCTCCTAGAGAAATGCTATCTCTTAGGGTAATCCGTATTCCTACATAGCAGCTTTGCCTGAATGGTGGGGTGTGGTGTGGTGTGTGTTTGTGGTGAGAGATCCCAGGGTAGCCAGCGATGATCTGCAAGAATGGTGCCAACTGACTCAAAAAAGAGCTGTGCATCAACGCTGGCCTGGAGATTTGCTGTTTTTTCATAAAGGAGATCCCTCAAAGTTTACACTATAAGTCATGTGTTCTCCTTAGTAAGAAGTAAAAGAAAGAAGAAGAAAAGTGCTGAAGCATAGCATTCAGTAGTTCTTTGGAGCTAATTGGCAAAGGATTAGCGGTTTAAATACCGTTTCAGTTCTTGCAGTGTTGTTACTCCTTACATGGACTATGTACCTCTGGATCATAGTCTAACTTAACTCTGTGAAAACACCAGTAACAAAGTTTTTAGCTGTAGTGCTAACCTGGTTGTTTTTCTCCCCAGCATGGAAGATCCAGCTTCCACCCTCTCCTTCCTTCAGGTCTTTTCTGTCATCACAGATGTACTGTGGGATGAAAGTCATGCCCTCCTCCATGGTTTCTCTCTCTGTACCATTACAGTGTTATGGTGTATATGTAGGTCATGGGTTTATTTTTCTGGGAGAGGCAGACAGTCTTTTGAACTTCACCAGGAGAGAATGTGGATGTTATACTTCATTGTTCCTATTTTTTGCTGGTTTTCTTCACTCAGCAATGTGGCCAGGAGCACTTCAGTACATATTTTTGCAAAATGCAATTGATAAATATTGAATCCAAAGCACTGGATTTAGCTGTTGGCAATGTAGCTGTATATTTCTGTACACTCTATCATGAAGTTTGGGTGCCAGCTGCTATTGAGAACGAGGTGATGTGGCTTTTTTAAAAATCAGAACTGATACTTCACTGCCAAGCTGCAGTGCATAAGCACCTTGCATTTCTAGCCATGCTATCTTCAGTCTTCTCCGTTGTAATGACAAGAATTCATGGCTATCAGCAAACTGACCCAAATAGACTAAAGAATGGTTTTGTTGCAGAGAATGTTTTTGTTTCCTTTACATTTAGTCTGCGCCAGTGCTGCACAGCAGAGACTGGCGAGGCTGAGTATGGTGGAGTGATCTATAAATGACCCTGATTATCACTTTCATAAATGGCTCTGAATTTTCCAACCAAATGACCAATGAAGTGAAAGGCATTGAACACGATTTTTAATTATAACAAATGGAATCTGTGCTCTCTAATCAAATTGTTGTACAGGTGGCTATTATTCATTGCTAAAAGTTAGAGCAATTAAACTTTAGACAGTCATTGGGCAGATTATATAAAAGAATCACTTCATTTGAAGGTTTGGGTGTTTGGTTTTTTTAATTACTGTCTCTAGTGGAAACTCACAGTATATTGATTTTTCAAACCTTTCTAAAGGTGAAGTATTAATACTTGTGCCAAAACAGCTACTACAGGCATTGCTGTTATAGACTTGCAAACTTGAACAAAATTAATGTTCTGTCTTCATTTTGTGAGACAAAAAAAGTAGTAGAAGGCAATATAGGGTTTTCTATTTTTATTTTTTTTTTTATCTTATCATGCCTTTCTGGATCTGAATTTTCTATCTACTTCTGAGATGCCAACACCATGCCCTTCCTCTTTTTCCTATATATCAAATCTGACTGCTCACCTGTCAGACAAGTGTGGAGATGAGGGTATTCTGGACCAACACTGAGGGTAGTTGTGGTCTCTTGGTTCAGTATGCAGCTGGCTGCTGATACAGTATGATCCTGCTTTGAAGAGTAAGGCATATTGCTCCTTTGTAGCTTATTTGTGCCAAGGATTTGCAGCTACTTTGGTAAAAAAAAAAAATCTCAATTTCTGCAAATTTTCTCTGATGGGCCTCATTATATCTGCATTCAGCCATTTGTAAAGTGGGCAAATTAATGCTTGTCTATTGCATGGGAGTATTGCTCAGCTTACTAAGGAGTAACCTTTAAGGTATTTAGAGATCCTTAGATGACACATGCTATTAAAAAGTACTGGTTCTTTGCACTGTATCACCTTTCTGTTTGTCCATTTTAAGTCCAGCTCAGCACTTGCACCAAGATGTCGGCACTCTGCTCCTGTACAAAACCAGATTTGCTGAATGTTTTTGTAGTGAAGTAGTATTTGTATTCATCATGCATGCACAAACAATGCCTTTAGAAATTAAGAATAAACCCACTTAATTTAACTGACAGCAGGGCACACCAGGAAGGTGCTTCTACATCCAAGTCGAATATCACAAGAATTCCTCCTCAGATTTTACTTACAGAAGTAAGGAAGAAACCCAAGCCTGTAGTTCAGTTGCAGTTCCCTTCAGGCCTTGGACATTTGGAATCACAGAATCAACTCATTACTTAAGTGAGCTTTGAGTGATGAGCTTTGAAGGATGAGCATCCTTTTTAAAGGATAACAGTTGCTGCTTAGTCGAACGTTTTCCAAAAGCCTTGATGAGATTTGAATGCCTGGTTCTCCGGAAATAGAATAATCCTCCAAGTGGCCCGGAAAAGCCCAGCCTGAACACTGCACTTTCAGAACGACCTGTGCTGTGCTACCTTACCCCTTGGGTATGGATTCAAAGGCATTTCTTTGGACCGGCTTTTGGCGTGGCTTCAAATCCTGTGGGAAGGAGTGGACAGTGCGGGACTAGGAGCTGTCCGCGGTGCTGGGCGCTGTCCGCGGTGCTGGGCGCTGTCCGCGGTGCTGGGCGCTGTCCGCGGTGCTGGGCGCTGTCCGCGGTGCTGGGCGCTCCCCGCCTCCGTCAGTGAGGAAGGCTGAGGGTGAGCTCAGCCCGGGGCTGGATCACTGCCTGCCCCACTCCCTGGTTTGTAGCCCCCAGACCTCAGCCCTCTTCTTGTCAGACAGCACACAGGTATTCGTTTAACACTGGTTCGTTTGGTTGCAGTGCAATCCTGTGTGCAAAGAACTGTACAGCAACTTGCTCCAAAGGTACCACGAGAACGGCATCTTCTTAAAATATGGCCACAATTAGCCATGAAAGAGCCAGGATAAAAACACAGCACTGCTATTCTCTGCCTTGTTCCATATTAGCATGTTGCACATGAGGAGGAACATTTATAAAAGACCACCTGTCTCTTGTTATTTCTGGGCACTGTAAGAGATCATCCACTTGGAGATATTCAGCAGAGTTCATCTGAGAAGTTGTGGATGCCCTATCACTGGAAGTGTTCAAGGGAAGGTTGGATGGATCTCTGAGCAACCTGGTTTAGTGCAAAGTGTCTGCACGTAGCAGGGAGGTTGGAACTAGATGAACTTTAAGGTCCTTTCCATAATTTTGTGATTCTATGGATTAACTGAAAAGTTGTCAGTTGGTCATTTAATCCACTCAGAACTCTCATTCAGAATTAAAGTGGCCTCCATTTCATTTTGTTTATTTTACTCTTGAAGTGGATTAAGCTAAATTAAATTGAAGGCATTTTAGTTCCACATGGGACTATCTTTGCAGATACTTAATGTGGCATAACTTGTCTGTCTACAAAGTAAATTTACAAGTGGCATTCTAAGAATCTCAGGGTAAACAGGTCTTTAGCCTTTATGAAGAAAACCTTTATTTGCTGTTTAATAATACACTTTGAAAGTGTTTAAACTTATAATGAGCAAGGGCACCAGCACTTCACCAGTGGAATTGACATGGAACAGCAAATGGACTATGAATTCCTAGTTTAATATTTAATATATTAATATTCCTAGTTTTCTCGCTGTACAGATAAAACAAGTTGTGTTGAGGTCTAGAAGTATTTTCTGTGGGATTTAAGACCCTCAGTTCTGCTTAGAAACATGACAGTCACAGATCCAAAAAGCAAAGTGGGCCTTCATAAAGTGAAGTGAATCTGAGGCCTGATCTAGCAGGAAACACTGTGCACATCTTCAGCTTTAAATACAGTGGTAGTTTGATTGACTGGTTAAGAATTGCCCTGAATCAGAGCCAAAGTGCTGTGGCTTTTTGTGACATTTATATGGCTTCAGGATACGGATGTTCAATGAAAACTTCAATGACAGTCTTCCTTAATAATTCAGAACTCACGATTTTTCTTCAGAATTAATATCAGTCTGGGTGATACAATCATTCTCCAAATTTGAGTCCTGGCTCTATAAGAACTTGTTTGCAGGAAGAAACTTACAGATAACAGCTTTATTACAGGCAGCAAAAGAGCAGAAGCAGGCTGTAAACTCTTTTTTTTTTTAATTGAAGTTGCTTGTCTTTTATTAAGGTCATTTTAAAGCTATTTTTCATTTTCCTGGGGAAACAGTGGTGTGCTTTCCTGCAATCTGTATTTTGTGAGGTATCAGGTGTCACCTGGAGTACTGTTCTCAGCTTGGGTCCCCAGCACAAGAGGTGTGCAGCTGTTGGAGTGAGTTCAGAGGAAGTCACTGAGGTGCTCAGAGGGCTGGAGCACCACTCCTGAGAAGACAGGCTGAGGGAGCTGGGATTGTTCATCTTGGAGAAGAGAAGGCTCTGGGGGTACCTTAGAGATCCTTCCAGTACCAGGGCTATGTGACACCTGAAGAGGGACTTTTGACAAGGGCATATAGTGATGAGATAAGGGGTATTGGATTTAAACTGGAAAAGTGCAGGTTTAGATTGGATATTGGAAAGAAATTCTTTACTGTGAGGGTGCTGAGGCCCTGGCACAGGCTGCCCAGAGAAGCTGTGGATGTCCCATCCCTGGAAGTGCTCAAGGCCAGGTTGGATGGGGCTCTGAGCAACCTGGTCTAGGGAAAGGTGTCCTGCCCATGGCAGGGGGTTTGGAACAAGATGGTCTTTAGGGTCCTCCCAACACAAACCATTCTGTGATTTATGCACAGTTTTTATTACAGGAAGTCTCTCTTCATCATTACAAGGTGAAAAACATTAATAGCAACACTGTCATGAAGTAATGCACAGCTGTTGATTTACTTCATTGCAGTCACAGGTTGCTATTTCCTGGGGAAATAAAGAAACAAAAGGAATCAATGGAGAAGACTGTGGGAAATAATGCAATACTTCATGATTGCCATGAAATTCGCAGGATTTTGCCACTGTAAAGAAGTCATTCACCACTAATCCTCTTATTGTTTTCGAAATTAAAAAGAACATTTTTTACATTTAAAATATTGTTTTAAAACATGAAAAATAAGATTACAACTGTAAGAATTTACCTAGGCATTTGAAAATGTGTAGTATGAATGACTGCTTCTCTTGAGTGTCTTTGAAAAAGCACAGAAAAAATCTGGTTTGTTGCCCAAACATTCCTGCAGAATAATATAAAGCAGCTTCAAAGAGCACAGTTACCTGAGATATGAGGGTTCAGCTAGTTTGGCTTTAGGAAGCATGAAGTATTCCTCAAGAGGGAAGAATTTGTTTAGTACATATATATTATTCACTGCTGTTATGTGCATTCATTTTTCCAAGTGTGTGGACTGAGCTTACAGACCTATTTGAATACGCTGAGAAACCTCAAACAACCTGAAGTTAATAACTTACAATAAACTTACGTTAATATCTCAGTAAATGGGGTGGGAGGAAAAGGCATCACATAAACACTTGTCTTCCTAAGTGCTTGAGAAGAATGAAATTCTCTCCATGAAAAAAGTTATCTCTTGATTGTAACCCACTCACTGTGGGTTTCTACATGGATGTATAAAGAAAAATTTAGAAAGGACGGATGCATTATATGTATATAAAACCAAAGTCTATTCCATAAGAAAAAAATGCTCACTGTAAAGTTATATATGCAGTTGAAACATTTTGGCCCTGAGCAGACATAATTGCCTTCATCTGATACCTAGGTGGAAGTCAAAGTTTTGAACCTGTAAATGTTTAAGTGCATGAGCAACTTGCAGCCATGTTTTGTGCTTGGAACTCCGTGGGGAGGGTGTCATGTGCAGGGATGCTCATGTGGGCGAGCGTTTGCAGGCCAGCTCTTACACAACAGTGATGCAGCGAGTGGTGGGAGCCGCACTGGTCCAACCCTGCCCTTTTCCAGCTTCAGGGATTGTAGGGCTCCCACAATTCCTTCTGTTCTAGTCCTCATCCCAAAGCACATATCAAATAATTTTTGATTGTGTGTAACCTCTTAAAAAATGATCTACAGACTTCACTTTTTTGTGTCATGAATCCAGGCAACAGAGATCTGGTGAAACAGGACCTCGATGTGGGGCTGAGACAAATTTGGATTAATGTCAAACTGTGCCTCTAAATCTTGCTTAAGTCTTTGTATTGTGTAAGGTAAAGCCCCATCCTACAACCTCTTCCAAACTTTCGTTGTTAAGCAAATTGATGTAACATTCATGTCCTTTCTAAAAAGAAAATTCTACCATGGGAACTATTACAGTTTTTTCCTTTAACTACTCTATTCTGTGTTTTAGTACAGGACTATTTTAAATTAATTATCCTCTAATTTGCAGTTGAGGCACTCAGTGGCTGAAAGTGATAACAACTCCACAGTGCAGTTAATGTTATGCTTCTTTGTGTATATAAATACTTCACAAATGCATTTTTCTCTGATGTAAATTGAAATCTAATAGTTTAAACAGGATCATTTCTGTATAGTGCTTAGCAATGTATTCCAGGTGCTTGAAAGCAATTTCAGAGAGAGTGAAAAAATTTCCACAAATTCTTTATATTTTAAAATTTCTGTCAGTCTCTGCAGTAGACTTCATATCATGTTAATAGCAAACATTGAAATGTTTCTGAGCATAAGTTTTGCTATTTGGGTGCAAAGATAGTGAAGTAATTTAGATTTTCTGGATTTTTGTTTGGGCTTTTTGAGGCAGGTTCAGTTGAGAAATTCTAATGAAATATGTATCCAAATATATATGCCAATATATAGGCGCAATTCTTTTTATGTTCTAATAGACAATCTTTTAAACTCTGATGGTGTGAAAGCAAGAATTACAGGAGTGATTTCTGTCGGAAGCTTTCATTTTTCCTGTGTTTGAGAAAACACATTAAAGATTCTTGGTGAAAGATCTCTGCATTTTTGGGAAATAAGGCCCGGTAAGGGGTGGGTTGCACTGGAGAAAAATTTATGAGCTGTCTTGAATGTCTTGGGTTTTGGAATTACAATCTTCCATTTAAAAAATTGGCAAAAGGTGTAGCATTTACTGGGATTCAAAAGAGTTGTGAGATAAATGAATAGTACAGAGTAAATGTCATATTAGCACTGTTAATACATTGTTCTCCTTATTAATCCATCCTCCAGTCAAAAAGAAAAAAAGACACAGTTACCAGATGGGTTTTTGCTCTTTTAGATAAAGCCTTAAACTTTTAAAGTGCTCTCTGATACACTTTTATACATGTCTTGATCGTTATCTCTCCATCATTTACGTTATAATGCATTACTGGATGATCTGGATGAAATTTAATTTCCTTACCATCTGCAGTCTTTTTCTTTTGGCACAGAGTGATTGTGTTTGGCTGTGTTTAGAATGAGAATAGGAAGGGTTTTTCGCAGGCCTTCTTATACCTGTGGTGGTGTAGAGAGACCTGAATTAGGAACTCAGTGCGGTAGAGACCCTGCAAGATGGGAAAAGAGACTTTGAGCTACAGCAGCACAGTTCCTGTTCTCCACTGACACTGCAAGAACTCTGAAGGAAATTGCTTCCTTTTGTCAATACTCAGAATATAAACCATATTAATATGGCAGGCAAGATCACGGAAACTCTGACAGTGAGAGAACAATCTGGGATTTTTTTTTATCAATTCTTCATTCAGGGTGATGTAGTTAAAAGAGAGCAAAGAGCTTGATCAGCAGTTCAGAGACACAGATGCGATTACCAAAAGTGTCAAGCTTAGCAGAGCTCTTGTTGAAGTCAGCAGGCGTTTTCTCAATGACATTATGGGTATGGGGAAATCGTGTGTTTTAAATAAGCAGCTTGCAAATATATGTCCCATGGGTGCATTTCAGAGTCTCAATGGATCTTCTTGCTCTTCTCATAATTTCTTTTGATTATACCAGGCTGTTCTGATGTGTGAGGTAGGTACACTCCAGTATTGCTGCTGAGTCTGTTTCCTTACCAGTAAGCATTTCCCCAAGTCCTCAGTGTCACTGCATCTTCAGGAGTGGCTTTGCACTGAGAATGTTTGTCCCCCTGACCTTTATGCACTGTAAAAAGCCCCTCAGAAAGCAGAGTAAGAGATAAACACAGCATGATAGCAGCAACAACTCAGCAAGCTTCAGTCTTTCCTAAATGCAAATCAGCGTAATTAAATTCTGCATTTAATGACAGACTATACAAGCCTGATTTAGCAGATCCTCTAATGAAACCCTGGGGACTTGAAAAACAGAAGAGTGCTGCCCTCTGAGGTTATTAAGGCACAGCGTCTTCCTCACCTAAGGTTCTGGAGCTGCTGCTGTGAGTGAGAGGCCAGGGCCCTTGAGATAGTCAAGTCAGGTTCCCTAGGGCAAGCCAGAGCTGAGAGAAAGAGCAGAAGGGAAGCACAGCACCCTGTCATTTCTCCCATAGTTTTTGCCTGCTTACTCAAGTTCTTCAAGGAAGAAAAGGCGAAGTGTTAAGGCCTCTTATGTTAGATAAAAAAACATTCCTGTTTTTTGCCTGCAATCAGAAGGCTAATAACAAATGTGATTTCATGTGCATTTTTGGGCTTTGAACATTATCAGTGTCCTGTTCAGAGAAAAATAGTTTTTATTTATTTGATTTTGCCATGACAGATTTTGGTGTAATTCATCAGAGATCTGCAGCCCATGCCTTTTTTGGCACTGAACTTCCAAGTGTGTTGCCAAAGAACTGTGGGGAAAGAACCACTGCCATTTACCACTTTAGAGTCTGGTGCACACAGAAGCAAAGGCCTTGAACTTTCACTTTGAAGTCAGGGCTGACATTAATATCTGCAAGCTGTGAAATAACTGTGACGTGGAAAAGCATTGAAGGGATTAACATGCAAATAAGGGCACAAGTCTTGCGGTTTGTTTCCAAATTCTGTACTGTTACAATAGACTTCTGAAAAGTAGAGCAGAGTTTGCCCACAGGACAGGTTTATAAGATCACTGCAGAAGCTTATTCACTGGTGTTGAGTCTTATCACTCTGATGCACTGATTTGACTTCCATGCTAGGATGTCAATTCTAACTTTCAGCACAGCTCCAGTTTCACAGGAAAGCAGTGTCAGAGGTCTGTGGAGTGTGAGGTTGGAGAAAAACAAGGTAGCTGGTTTTGTTAGCTGCGTGTCCTTAGAAAAAACCAAAAACAAACCACACCTTCTCCTCCCCAGTTTAACAATTGGCTAATTTGCTTCTAAACAATGAAATCATCTGAACTCATGGCAGACCACTCTGTCATGTGATCCCTTCCTGAATCTACACTGGCAACCTAAGAAGTTTATTTTCTTCTAAGTTACCATAATCTGCATCTGCGAGGAGATAAAATAGGTGTGTGCTGTGATATTCCATTGCTTGACTAGTGCAGCCCTAAGGTGTCAAAGTGTTTGTTCATGATGGCTGTTCATGAGTTTGACGATGGTTTGTAGAACATCCAGCACACTAATACAGTTTCTCTTTGTCTGAAGGCTTTTCCAGGAAAGAGGAGTGGAAGTAAGGAAAGCCACTCAACAATGTTTAAGGATGAAGATTGGGAAAGGGCTCTTTGGGAGTGGAGAATTAATCTGTTCTTGCCTGATTTATCCCAAGAACCACATACTTCTTTTATTAAGACAAAAGCAAACCTGGGTCTAATTGATTCTTGGGAAAATGAGACTGAATGTTACAAAGTAATTTCTCATCCTCCCCAAATCCAGTTCCCCAGGAATCTTTATTCTTTGATGGCTACCCACAAGAATTCCTTGGTCTATTTCCTCCAATCTGTTCTCAGTGTTATGGATAAAAGTCTTGATTCCATCCTGTTCTGCACTTGCCTCTTTTGTGTTTTGACTGTGGGATTGGTTCCATTCTTTGACCACAAGTCCTTACTCATTTCCACTGTTTGTTCTTGAGGGATTGGCATTTTCTCCAGCATGATGGTGAAAAATATTCTCCACAACACAGCACAAGGAGCCAGAGCTGCAGAATCTAAGGAGCTGCCCAGTCTGTTGGAATCTGCTGGGAGAGCTCTTGTTTTGAGTGCAGTAACATTCTCTTAACTAGTGAGCCTGACTGAACAGCTAAAACAAAGATATTGTGAGATTTGGGACATGATAGAATCATTACCCTTAATTATGAATGACTGAGTCTGACTTTAGTGCCTGTGACTCCCATGGTGCTCAGAGCAGAATGAAACTACAGTAATTGGCCCAAAAAAACCCCATAACTGAAGATTTACAGTCCAATTGGTAGCAAAAATTAGTCTCCAAAATGACTGTTGTGTCAGATAAAGAATTCAAAAGGACATGGGAAATCTTCAATGTGAAGGCAGATAAGAACTGAGCAGGTTTGGGTCTAACAAGAAATCCATGAGCCTGAAAGTAGTCATCTGGATGTAAGTTGTTTTTTTAAATGTGTTTCATTAATATAGGGGTTTATTAAGTACTCCTCATTTCTGGTCCTAATTTGTTGAAAATACTTTTTTTCTTTCCTTTTATGCAGTTTTTTTCCAAACTAAAACTTGTCAAAAATCTTGCAAGTTCAAAAAATTATCATGTCATTTTGCCCATTACCAAAATTAGTAATAATTGCTAGTGTATTAGTATCAAGATCTACTTTCATAAATGGAAAATATTGAGAATTACTTTCTTTTCTCCAGAAAAGTTTAAATATTGATTGCTAGGGGTGTGTGTACATGGATTTTTTTTGATCCATTAAAAACCATCTCCAAATGAAGCCATTTCAGTATTTCAAAGCCAGCTTTTCATTTCTCAGCCAACTGAGTGATGAGATTAGCTTAAGTTTGATGTACATACAATACTAAAGAAATGCATGATTTCTCTAACACAGCATTAATGTCTCATTTTCAGGATTTTCAAGTGACAGTTGAATTTTTTTTTACAGTGCAATCTGTTTTACAAGGTTGAACCTCCTGCTGGGGAGTAAAGTGCTGTATCACTGAAGGTAGAAGTCAAAGCAAAGTGCTTTTAGGTTTTTTTCTTTCCCCTTCCTTCCTGATAAGGCACAAAGTAGCCTTGAGGGCCTATCCTCCACTGGGAAATCTAAAAGTGTCCCACTTGTTCATCGACAAGTGATGAACTATCAGCTGACACCACTGTTTTAATCCTCCATCCTGAGTAACCCCGCTGAGAGCAGGTCTAATCAGCACAGCTGTAATGGCCCAGAGGTGACGGAATTTCCCAGGTGTAGCCAAAACTAAAGGTTAAGTGGTGTTCTCTCTTTGTGTTTTTTAGGACTATCAGAAGTTCAGTTTTTCCTGCTTTGGGCTCAAGGGTTTTGTTTGTGGTTTAGGTATTAGGTTTATTCAGTGTTGCAGTCTAGGTCCTCTATAGAGGCTTGCAGCCTTATCCAGGAAAAAGGAGGGATAAAAAGGATGAGGATCTGATTGTTCCAGCATAATAAATTCCAGCAAATCAGCACAGGCTTTGAATACGTTTTTTCTAACTGGGAAATGTCGCCATTCTTGTTTCATAACTTCCTGAAATTATAAATTGAGGTGGGGTAACTTGTGAAGGATGCTGGAATAAAGGAGACACCTGGAACAGAGTAACCAATTACAAAGCTCAGGACTGACTTCTTGGGTCCAGTCCTGGATTGCCACAGCTGCATAGGCAGTGCTGAGAAGTGGCAGTGAAGGAGAAAACACAGAGCTTTTTGTAAAGAGGAGTTATGCAGAGTTTCCACAGGGGTAGATATAAACCTTACTCGATATTATGTAGTGATTCTCTGTGTGGCCAGACATGTTCCATAACTGGACTGTAATTTTGTGGATTTTAGAAATTGGTGTGGAGGTCCTCTTGACCTAGGAGAGGTTGGGAGGGATTTGAGTGAACAATGACAAGAAAATTCAGAAGAACGATATAGAGAGGGCATGTTGGAGTCTGCTGTTTCAAACTAAAATTACTTACCTAAACTTAAGGGAATATATTAAAAAATAAAAGACTAAACAAAAAGAATAAATGTAAAACACAGGATTTTTTTACTACCGTCCTCTTTTGCTTTATGTGCTTTTTTCCTTTTGGGGGGCTGATTAAATAATGCTCTGCACTGAAATTCTAGAGCCACTTTAATCAACTGGCTTTTCAGGTATTCCTTGGAAGAGCTTAGAGATGTCAAATGCAGTTACTCTTGTTGAGTTAAGAGTGCTGGAAGATGGAGGAGCGCGGAGAGGCAGTGGCTGATCCCAGTGTGGTTGAAGCAGGTGCTTCTGCTCAGTGTGGTGCAGAAATACCAGCCTGTCATCTCAAATATAAATTAAAAGAATATTCCTGGGGCTCTCTGGCAGAGGTCTCCTGGGGGTGTGACACTGTCTTTGTCTAATAAAAGCCTGTCCCCAGCAGGATGAGTAACAACTTATTTCTTTATTCTTTATGAACTAGACTTCTCAAACCTGGTACCCTTTTTTATTACAAGCTGCAGTGTTTGGAGCAGAAACATAAATCTGGATTTTCTTTTTAAATCAGAAGTGACTAAAAGGCCATCAGACTTCCATTAGAGATTTCAGCCATTTAGATATGGTTTTGAACTTTGTTCTATTTCAACAGGAGTTACTCAGTTCTTTCAGTATGGTGATTACCTGTGAGAAACAACCTATGTTTTTGGGCTGTGGGCAAGGGATCACCACACTAACAATTTATGTATGCCATTTAAGTCATTCCTGTGAGTAATTCAGTTTAAATTTCAATAATTAATTTCAATTTTAATTTCTTTTAACTGGATACCATTAATTTTAGCCCATTTCGTAAAAAAGATAATTTCTTAAAGGCATTTAACTTCTGTTATATTTCTTGTCCACAGAGATAAAATATGCTTTTCAAAGGAGAATAAATAACTTCATGCCATTTATTCAACAGTGAAACAAAGCCACCAAAGAGGTGATACAAGCCAGGTACATACAAACAAGTATGAATGTGTGAATGTCTCTATTTCTGCTACATCTGTACTTCCTTTATAGTCAGTGGAAAGAAATTGGCATGTTTAGGGTACAATTCCTCTGACCTATTTTCAATATCTACATTAGGAAGAGAGGAATCCAGCCTCATGTGAGAGCTCTTGGCTATCAAAGAAGATGAGGATGGCCATCTCAGAGGTCAGATACTCAGAAGTACCTACATTTGATGAAATAATTCCCATCCTTAATAAACATTTCATTTTCTGGAGTGATTTGTTGCAGTGTCTTAGTTTTCTTTTGTGGACAGTGACCATGTATCCAAGGCCCTTAAGACTGAAATCTTACATGGAGGAAGACTGAAAATAGAATGTGGTAAAAAGCAGAAGCTGCCAAATGAATGAGCAGTGTGGCTACCTTGGAACCAGCCAAGGTGAATGCTGACACACACATCAATGCTTAATCGATCACTGTAGCAATGCAGGGTAATAATCAATGCTGCAAGAATTTTCATTTTCCACTACGAGAAGCAATATAACTACAAAAGATTAATTTTACTTCCATTGTTACATAGGTCTTAATTTCATAGTAAATATTATTTCAGAATAAAAATGATTTTACTTAAGATTAGAGTGCATGCAGTAGAACAATATCAATTTATCCATAGCCATGCATTTTTTTCTTCTTTGTAGCCACAGCAGTTAATTTTCCCTTGCAGCTGAGTACTGAAATGGGTTGGCTTTGAAGCCCAAATGCAGCTGTAAGTGAGATGTGATACATTGTGAAAATTGATCTGAATGTCACAGCTTGTAATATAGAGGACACCGCTTCCTGTTAGTACCTGTAATGTCCTACTCCTCAGCCCCCGGCATGATGGAGTAATCTCTTTGAAAATTATCCAGAGTAGAGGGCCATCTCAGACAATTTGCTGAAAATCAGTTCCTGTGTAGGTGTTCCTGCTAAGCAAGTACCTCATTTAAGCTTCATGCTGATTAAGGAGGTCTTTCTATTTACAAAGATATTAAAATGAGCTTGTTCATTTTTTTCCTTGTAGATTTAACAGATATTTTGTCTCTGGGGAAGAACTTCATTATTCTCTGTTTCATTTGTTAGCAAGTAATAAAGTCGCATTTATTGCCAAGTAATGAAGGAGAGCTCCCTGGTACCTCAGACACTGCAGACACAGAGAATGAGCAGCTCTTGCCCTAAAAGTGTGTGGTCTGTGTGAGGTAGCTTTGTGGGTAAAAGGTCAGGAGTCCACATTTCAGACTTCACAGGAGCATGGAGACAGTCTTTGTGCACAGAGCAGGGCAGTGCACTTTCATAAGAGCTTCTGGGGCATTTTACAGTGGTTCTGCTTGTTCAGCTGGGACTCAGCTAAAAGCAAAGCAATGAAGCAGGTGTCAAGTGAAGCCTGGGGGCAGAAGATGAGAGGCAGAGGTGGAGTACTCAGTGTATTAGTACACAGTGGTGGAAATCCAGGCAGCACTGCAAGTGTTTCTGTGAACTGTCAAAGGCTCCTCATCTATTTGCTTCCACAATTGTTTCTGTTTTCTGAGGCATCTAAAAGACTCTCTGCAGATTTTCTTGATGCTCTTTGCTGGAGGGAAGACACTGGGAGGACTGCACAGCAGATAAATTATACTCTGCTCAGTTTATAGATCAGAGGAGAGAGAAGCTGTTCTCATTGGATGTCTCATTTCTTTCCCCATCTCTCTCTGATCCACCTCCCCATCTGGTAATGTGAAGAAAGTCTCAGGTAGAATTGCTACTGACTTGCTGGTAAAACAGGGGTTTTCTCCTTCTTCACAGCAGCAGTATTTCTATTATTTTAGCTTTCATTGTCTGTTGCAGGGATTTTATGGAAGGTAAAGATGTTGCTGATGTTGACAATACTAATTGCTTCTAATTTCATGGGGACCATCCTCTCCACAGGGCTAGCAGACGAAAGAAGGAGGCTGGAAAATAGACCTGTAGGTGTTAAGTGAAATGAAGGCAATCACTGAGGTGTCCCAATCAAAACTGACAGCATTCTGTTTTAATTCAAGCTGTCATGACACCTTCTGCAGTCCTGCCAGCAACACGTGCCATGAAACGTGCAGCAGGATCAGAGCTGATTCTGGGATGAGATTGCAAAGCAAGAAATGCTAAGCCCAAGTCCCAATTCTGACAGCTATTCCCAGTGACCTGGAGGGTAATTCCTGGCCTGCCACGTTTGCTCCCTTCTACGGCAGTGTGTGACTCCCAACAGCCATACCCCTGGGTGGGTCACAGCACTTCACTTATTGCTGGCAGCTCCAAATAAGAAACTCTTTCACTGCCTGGGAGTGTGTGCTAGGTTAGGTGTGGCATTTAGTCACCAGCCCAGAAAATGTTGGTTCGTCCACTCCAGTATAAAACATCACTTCAGGAAAAGAAACAAGACATCATCATTAACCTCAATATCCCTGTTCCCACGCAGTGGCAGAGGAATAAAAGTGGAGGTTTTTAGACAGGTGTATTGCAGTGGTATTTATTGCCTCAGGACTCCACTTCAATGAAGATAATAAAATGCATATCGATATTGGCCCGTGTGCAGCTGTGCATAAGAAAACTGTTGTGAGAGAAGGCACAGTTTCTCATTCTTTTCTATAAAATGTCAATGAAATCATGAGGTTAGTGAGACCTCATAGGTACGGCTGTAGTAAAAATTATAAATGTTAACAATTAAGGCTGTACTTAATTGAGCAGGGTTCCTTTGGTATCTTAAGTGCAAATTTGTTCCATGCCAGTGACTGTCACCACAAAAGATCCATCTTGTTTGGAGATACTATTTCCAAACAATAGATCCCTTAGCAATAAAGAAAACTGCAAATATCACTTTTAATCTTTGAAATGGGAGGCAAACCTTACCTGATGTGAGCTTTAATTCTCCCTCCCTATTGCAACCCAGGGAACCCATAGATAATACCACTACTTACATGTCACCTCGCAGTTAAAAGCAGCTTCTGATGGGCATCTAGCACAAGGCTTTTTTATTTTCTGGAGTACATGATAGAGAAGAAATGTTCAATGTTACTCTCTACAGATGCCTTTCTAAAGCGCATTGGTCTGGGGCTGGATTTCAACATTTCTATATGAGAAGGAATAGCTGAAAAAAAATGCCATGGTCACATATTCAGTCTTTGAATGATTGGAGCTCTCAGTGATAAACCTCTTTTCCATTGTGAAGGTTATCTTTTAGAAGAGTATATTGAGAAAGAAGCAAATATTTGATTAACACATTTAGAACACCACCTTAAAATCTCTAACTAAAGTATCTTATTTCTCCAGACTAATTCAGGGACAATGAACATTGAAATTTATTGTTACTAAGTGTCTTTGGGGTTTGGATTAACATTAGGGGGTAATTTCAAGGGATTGTAACAGAATATGGGTTTGATTTTCCTAATGTTAAATTACTTTTACATCTATATTTTACTCATGCTTAGAGTCTGTGCTGAGGAGGATGCTCAAAGAGTGATTCTTCATCTTTTTTTTTCTTTTTTTTTTAAATCAGTACATATTGGCCAAATTATGATTGCCTTAGTTTTACCTCTGCAAGTATAAAATAATTGTGCCAATGAAAATCAGGGAAAATCCTAAATCCATGAAATTTCAGACAAGCTGGGAAAAGGGACTATCTACAAACCCCCAGATTAGAACTTTTTATTAAGAAATACTAATTTTTCTCCTTCCTCATAAAAGCAGGATAAATTGTGCCAGGGTTCCTTTAACAGAGTGCAATGATTATTAACACACAGACACCCTGGTCTGGCACTCCCGTGGTATTACGACAAAAATGGTTTGAACTCGTAGAATTCAACAATTCCACAACATTATCCTGTCTCTCAGAGATACATGTGCTGAATGGAGTAATTAGGTCAGTAATCAAGAGCTGAAACTTTGTTGATGGATAATAATCCTCTTTCTAGTAATGGTCGACTCCTGTGAAGAGTCAGCACGAGCTGCATTGATTAACAAGATGAGAGACTGCAGCTTGACAGGAACTTACACATGTGACTGTAAAACAATAGACTTTTTGTAAATTGCACAGACTAACAAATAAGACAGCAGGAATAAATTGATACTTGGGCATTTTGAGATCTCTTGACTGAAATCTCTCTCTAGCATGAGCAATAAGCTGCTCTTCTTCACTTCTGTCTCCAAGGGAAAGGAAAACAAACCAGTGTGGCAGAGAAAAAACAAGGAACGTTCAAGAAATGGTTGTTGATAGCACACATTGGTACCTAAGTTATGAGTCTACATAAAGAATTTATGGAGTGGTGACAGAAGACATAAATAATGTGCTTGGTAAAAAACTGACCTCCTAAAACAGATAAGAAATTCAATAAACTGTATCTGTTAAAATCATATATATGCTTAACTTATTAAAAGTATACCCAGGAATTCCTTTGAGTGAAGTCTGAGAAGGTCCCTCCCAGATTTTACACTTCCAGTGTTCTCAGAGGAATGTAGTATTTCTGATACTGTATATTGAAATACTAGCAAAAAAATTGTCAGGAAATTTGGAACAGGCTTAAAAAGCTGTGAGGTTGCTTCCTTGAACCCTGGGTACCACTCAGCTTTTCCTAGGTAGGACTGGGATGATGTCCCTGCGTGGATTAAATGCCAGAGAGGACGAGATCACAATCCCTTGATAGTCTGAGTTTTTGGTGTGGACTGTGGGGTGGGTGCCCCACATTTGTCATCATTTTGGGAAAAGAAAAAAAAGATACATTTGATGGAGTTTTTACAGGCTTCATTTCTAGACTGTCATCATAAAGTAAATATCTTACGCAAAAAATAATTAAATATTGATTATGGGAAAAAAATATAAAATTTACCTAACTTTGTGCTGTTTTGTAGCTAGAACAAACTAATACTGGCAAGAAAAATTGTATTATAAAAACAAAACAAAACCAGCAATTTTAAATGAAAGCAAATAGAAATAAGAAAAATGTCACAGAAAAATCCCTAGCAAAGCAAAATGTTTGCATTCATGACAGAAATTTCTGCTGACTTCAGGGAAACAGGGTTAGGAGCAAAAGTGCAAAATTTGACAAAAGATGTTACTTAAACTGTCAAGACAATTCTGATGAGCCTGTCAACACTATGTGGATGCCTAATCTCACATGTGATACCAGGGCCATAAATTTGAGCTAATTTATTCATGGGGAATTAATCTGCCAGCATCAAATGTTTATTCTGAGAGCTCCTTTACTGATATATGGCCTCAGTACAAAACAAAAATCTACTCAGTGAAAATATTTTTAACACATTTTGGCAGTAAATGCCTACATTCAGTCATAACCATAAAAGTGTCCTCTTGGTCCTGTTGTGAACTTTTGTGTTGATCAGCAGTGTTTCTTCAGAGGTAAGAAATCCAGGTTCAGTAGGGGTGAACATTCTCGATGATTTTCATGCCCTCTGTAAATCTGTTCCGAAAGGTTCTTGTAACTCTATGATCCTGTGCACAACAGACGTCCATGGACCCTTGGTGAGGATGTGCTGCAGAGATTTTGCGGAAGCTCGTAGGTTAATCAGGCAGTCAGCACACGCAAGATAGCAAAAGAGAGAGAGGTTTATTTACAGTTCTTTCTTTCTTTATATATGCATTAATAGTCTTAACAATTATAGGTCGACAGTTTTCTACCCCCCAAGAGGATTGGCTGGAGCCTTACAGCATCCAGTACCAAAACAAAAGATTAGAAAAGCACAAGAATTCAGCGAATCTCTATTCCCCATGAGAAAGAAGAGAAAAGCTTTTAGAACAGTGCATCCACAACCATAAAGTCCAAAGAACTTTGACACTACAAATCAGGCTGTGTGCTGTGTTGTGCTTTAGGTGGGAGGGCTGTTTCAGGAGAAGCTTGGCATGACCCAGCGATGTGTGCTGGCAGCCCCAAAAGTCACCTGTGCCCTGGGCTGCAGCACGGGCAGCCTGGGGAGCAGGTCAGGGGAAGCGATTCTGCCTCTCTGTTCCACTCTTGTGACACTCCTGCAGTGCTGCATGCAGCTCTGGAGCCCCAACATAACCACAGGGAGCTGCTGGAGGAGTCCCGAGGAGGCTGTGAAGGCACTCAGAGGGCTGGAGCAGCTATGGAGACAGGCTGAGAGAGTTGGGGTTGTTCAGCCTGGAGAAGAGAAAGATCTGGGGAGATCTTAGAGCACCTTCCAGTGCCTAAGGGGCTGCGAGAGAGCTGGAGAGAGACTTTTTACAGGGGCATGGATGGATTGGATAAGGTGTAATAGCTTCAAAGTGAAAAGGGTAGGATCCGGTTGGATAGTGGAAAGAACATTCCTGTGAGGGTGGTGAGGCACTCTCACAGGTTTCCCAGAGAAGCTGTGGCTGCCCCATCCCTGGAAGTGTCGAAGGCCAGGTTGGAAGGGGCTCAGGGCAGCCTGGGATAGTGGAAGGTGTCCTTGCCCACGACAGGGGGATTGGAACTGCGTGGTCTTTAATGTCACTTCCAACTCACACCATTCTATGATTATTCTATGAAAACTGTGAAACAACTCATTCATTACTCCAAAGCAAGAGTCCAATTTGATCTGATACATCATAGGTCTCTTTTAAACTCTTCTATATCTCTTGGGTGAGTAGAAACTAGTCCCACAATCCAAAGATCTGACAATCAATACATATCAATTTACTGCAAATTCCAGTAGCTAATGTTAGATTTTGAAAATGGAGCATCTTAAATCAACTTTTTATTCCTAAATCAGACAAGTAAATTCAAATTTGCTCAAAAATCATCTATTCCATCATTCCCCCCTTCTACTTTATTAATTTTAACACATTGCAACAATTTTAATTGAATCTGTAATAGTAATTGTTTTCCACAGATAAGGATCACAGTGAATGTGTTTAGATGAGTTTTATTCAGTCTCATGGGCATCTTTTCCTCCGTCTTCTCCAAATGTATGTTTTGGGAGCAAAGCTAGAGAGATTTTAGGTTTCCCCTCCCCCCCCCCCACACCCCTATAGAGTATTGATTTATTGTCCCATTTAAATACAGTGTTCAATATTCAGGTGTTTAAGCTTGACATAAATAAAATGGCTTACTTGGCTGAGCCAAAGGAACCATTTTCCAGTGAGCTGCTGTAGTTTATGGCAGGCTTGGCACCAACATAAATAGCATCAATTTGCTGTCACAACCAGAAAGGGAGCCACTTCGGGCTTGTGGAAGGAGAGTTCTCCTGAAGAATGGAGAGGAGAAATAAGAACTGTTGCTGCACTGGCTGGGATGAGGGTTTGAGACAGCGTTAACATGGCTGGGGCTGGATCAGCTCCGCTCACTGCCACACATGGCTGGAGAAAGGAGGATGGTTTCCCAGAACGGGGATAATCACACAATGTTCTGAGTTGGAAGGGACCCACAAAGATCCTCAAAGTCCATCTCCTGGCCCTGCACAGGACAGCCCCAAGAATAATGGTGGTTTTCATTTTGGTGATTGATTTGAGCCCTGAGGAGGGCGATGGGAGGCTGATGAGAAAGCTGATGAGAAGGCTCCAGGGTGCAGGGACAAGATCCATCAGCACCTTCAGCTGTAGCAGAGGCCTGGGGCAGGGTGAGCCTTGTCCTGAGGAGGGGATTTTACTTCAGTGATGATTTTAGCTGAGCGAGTGACCACCAAATCCTCCTCCTCCGTGGCCCCCACACCTCCCAGTGAGCTGGCAGATGCTGTGCCCTCACACCCAGCCCAGCCATGAGCCTCCCTGGCTGCTCCCCACTGCCCTCCCATGAGAAAAACCTTCCAGGGCTTTGCCTATGGAGCAGCTTTATCCCCTCAGCTCCATCTCGGTGCCAGGCCAGCCGAGGCCTCTTTCCGTGAGGAGCTGCCTCTGGGAGCTGGGGAGGGGCTGAGTTATGTTGACCTTTTAAATGCAGCGGCGAGAGGGCAAGTTGTAAAACAGAAGGATAAATTCATCTCCGCGATGCAGTTTCAGTGCTTCAGCAGCCTACAGATTACTATGGAAATTGTATTTCTCAGCGGTGTGCCATCCCCCAGCTCCCAGTTCCCCTCGGGCAGGAAAGCGGAGTTGGGAAAGCTGTGAGAAAAGTGTGGGAAGAGTGAGGGAAAGCCCCACTGATGAGGGCAGGTGCCTTCTGTGATCAGCAGAGCCTCCCTGTGTGCCCTGTGCTGAGGAAGAGGGGCTGGTGCCTCTCATGGGCACAGCAGGGTGGGGAGCAGTGGCTGAGCTGAGGTCTCCTGGGCCCCTCATCTTGCCCAGAAGGGCACCTCCTGTGCCTTTCACTGAGACAAAAAAGGCTTCAATCTCATCCAGCATGCTCTTCTAAATCCCAGGGAGGAGGGGGAGTCAGTTCTATTCCCAGGCAGTGATCTGGAGCTGTGCACAATGCCAAGCACTCACGGATGATGTGAGCCCGGCTGGTTATTTATTTGCTTGATGGATCCTTCTTGTGCCTGCCACTCCCCTTCACCCTTCTGATGCTGCTGCCACATTTTATAATTTTTGTAATTAGTGCATGTGAGTGGATTTTTATTATTAAACTCTTATACACCATCCCCCATATTTTTTGCTGATGCTCTTCCGTGAGACGTGTGAAGACAGCAGAACCTAAAGTTAGTCCTAACATTTAATTTATCACCTGCACACCTGTAAGACCAATCACCTGAATACCTTTAAAGGAAAGGCAAATATTTTTTGAGGATTAACCTAAAAGTAGCCTGGAAACCATTCCCCAGGATAATGTCTCCGTAATGCTTCACTTGGGTTAAAATGCTGATGTTTTTCATCCCTTAAGCACTTGGCTAATAGAAGGTAATAATTGGGTTGATTATAATGTTTAGTTTATTTTGTTGGTTTATTCTGTTTCCTACTGTGAGAAACATATTTAAAATGGCTTTAAACTGTTTCATTTTGTGGCTCGAAATCAAAGTTAATCATAAGCCTCTTTTTTCTTCTTAATATAATGAAGTGTTTCAAGTTGTAAGATCCAGCCTGCCTTGTGCGCCATCTCATACAAACTGCATGCTTCACGGAGTTAAATAACAGAGTCAGAGCTTTTAATCATAAGTAATGGCAAAGACAGAAGCAAATTAAGAGCTGCAGGCAGGAGCAGAATAATGTGTCCTGGTGAGTTTTGAGAATTGATGGATTATGTGCTTATTTATACTCCAGGAGCACCTGTGGTCTTTGCTCATGGAAGGGCCAGGTATGGTAGACACAGGTTCTGCAGGATGTTCCTGGTGGACAGCAAGAGGAAAAAAGTGGATGAAATCCAGAGATAGAGCAACAGAAACATGCCCAGTTACGTTTTTAGGAGTATAGGTGTAAGTACCATATAGCTCTGTGGAGGTTACAGGCATTTGGCAGCATCCAGGAGTGCAAGAGGTCCAGTAACAGCTCCTGAGGGAGTTTGGATGGTGTGTAGGAGCACAAGGATACAGCAATGTGCAAAAATCTGTTCCAAGGCACAAGAGCTGCAGAGGAAAAGACATTTAAACTTGCCCTGTCTGGGTGATATGAAGAGGTGGTGAGTAATTTCATTCTAGGCAAGAAAAATGCATTTTAAATGTGACATCATCCCTGAAGTTGAATTTAAAAATAAATAAAATAAACAAGCACATAAATAAATAAATAAATGAAACTTTTAGCAATATTGCAGAAAATGCCAGCTCTTGCCCAGGAGGTGAGCACACAGTAACGAAGCCCTGAGAAGAGACTTGCCAGCTGAACCTTGCTGATATTTGCAGATTTGGGAAAAATCAATGCACACGAAACAAATTGATGGAATTTCAAATAGTAAGAATTTATATTAATATTTATTAATGTACACCTCTATCAAAATATGCTATTTCAGTGCAATTGGTTCATGTTTGGCTGATTTCTTGACTCGTTGTCATTTCCAGCCTTCCTCTCCAATGCCTTGTGCTTCAGGCAGTCATTAACAGCCTGGGCAAGGAGGAATAGCCCTCTGCCACATAAGCATTGTTGTGATTTACTCTCCCTTTGCATGAGTGGAAATAATTTCACTTGCTGCGAAATAGCCTGAGAGGATTTGGGAGTCCTGAAAGTAAAATGGCATAAGTTAAGGGACCTTTCTCACCTGATGTGATAATTCAGGCTGATATTCACTCTATATAGTCGAGGAACAGACAAAATTTCTGCTGCTCCTCTAAAGCTTTCCTGCTGCTGTATGTACAGCATCATGCAAGTCCCAGGCAGTGTCCTATGCAGTTTTTGTGGTTGTCAATTTGTAATACATTTTTGGAATTGCTCGTTAATAGCAAACCCTTTGGTAAACACTGATCAGTGATTTCCTCTTAGTATTGTTGTTGTAGAGAACTTTGTGACTGACTGACACTGCGGTGATCCTTAAACTTGAGTTCTGCCCTTCAACATAACACAAGCAGAAAGTTATTTGCTTGCCGTGATCATCCCTTTTGATCCATTTTTTTGTATTTACTCCACAGTTACCTTCTCCACTCTTCCATCCCCACCCCACTTCCCGTAGCTGTGCAGGATGTGTGTCCTACTGCAGTTTAGCCTATTTCCTTTGTGTGGCTGTTCCAGAGCTGGAAGCAGCCCAGAATTTTTGTTTGCAATGGCTTTGTGCTCTTGGCTTCTTTGCTTCAGCAGCCTCCCTGGTCCGAGCTTCTTTTAGCTGCTTTCTTGGCTTGATGGCCATTTTTCTCCTAGGCTGCAGTTGCCTGTTTTGAAGAGACCAAGCAGAATCCTGACCTTCTGTCTGCTGGAAGGAGATAACAGCAGTGTTCCAGTGTTTTTGAGCAGGGAACCCATATTTTTCCCTCTTGACTTTACTGTTTAGTGTCTTGGTCACTTAGGGACTTCTGTCTTCCTCCATGGATAAATAGGAAGAACTGGCACCGCAACACTTCCATGTTTCACCACATTCTGATTGTGTCTACTTTTGTCTTGAGTCTGAACTCAATACAAAAGATGTGCTACTTATGATAAACTTTTCTCTTGTGTCAGCAGTTCATGCTTGGACATCTCCAGATCTAGCTTAGAGAAACTGGAACAGCAACCTGTGAGCAGACACTTCCCCAGGCAGTGCTGTAGAAAGTGGATTTAAGTCAAAGTCCTCAATTTTTATAAGCTACTTGTTTGCCACTGACAATTTTAATTCCATTCTAGTTTTCAATGACTCCCATGAATTCTGTATTTCACTCTCCTCCTGGGAGATATGACATGGTGTTTCTACTCCATTACATGAAAATACTTTTTAAAAAAAAATATTTAATGCAATGCAACTTAAACCGTGTTGTGACAGTTCTTTTTCATCACATTAAGTTTTCAAGTTTTACTGTGATTAAATCCATAGCTTGTGCTTCCCAACGCTGTTCAGTTCTCCTGCATGTCAGCTGATGTGAGCTTTATGCAGTACTTGCTCTTTTTTTTTTCTGAGTCTCCTATTGACACCTTGCATTTGCCCATTGACCTCAACATGCCTTTATTGTCTATGGGCAGCTCTTGCTCCACAAGTATTTTGGTCTGCTGTTAGTGCCTTGTCAGAGTTGTGGGAATAACATTGCAGCTGCCTGTTCAATCCTGCTGGAACAGAAGTGGTCATTGACCTAACAGCATAGCTGCCAACATGGTGATTGAATTGTTGGCAGTTCTTTCCTATAGTGTCTACACATTGATGGTCCTTGGATTTGCTGAAGTCACTTTGTGTAGCACTGTTTAATTGGAAATCTCTATGTCTTCAATAACTGCATACATTGCCTGCTTTTTTCTCTAAATTGTTGTGTTTTTCAAAATTAGAAAATAGTGATTTTCAGCACGTGATATGCCTGTCTTTCTTTAGTCTCCTCCACCCCCACTCCCTCTGTGTATCCTGAACCTGAATGCCTCTGTATTGGTTCTATTTCTAGTTTTTCTTTAACCCTGGGCTTCAGCACTTGTTCTGACTGTTTCAGTTTTAACTTTTTCCCTGTCAGGTCTCTTATCTTTGCTGTTTGCAGCAATTTCTCCAAGGTCAGGTGCAATTCAAGCCTCACTCCTACATGACAAAATCAAATGTCCCAAACATTTCTCTGACTAGGAATCTCTAATCCTTATAGAGTTACATGTTGATAGCAGAAAAGTCCCATTTAGTACAAGATGTGGCCCCTTAGCATTTCATTGCTCATCAATAACCAACCACTTTGTACCATTTCTTCATTCTTCCTGTACGAAGAAAAATTTTTCTCTCTTTTTTTTTAACCTTGCTCTTTAAATTTTTTCCCCTAAATGCTGGTTATTACTAAACACTCTTATTAGCTGTTACTGTATTTGAGGCATTTTTCCTTGCAAGTCTGTCTCACAAGCCTTTCATTTTTTCCCACAAATGCATTGTAAAAGTTCTCATCATTATTCATGACAGCTTTAATACAAATTGTTCTTTTCATTGTCTCCAAGTTTGTGCAAAGGTTTTGTGTAGAAAACCACATTCTTCCAGTTCCCAACTGGAATCTCCATCTGGCTACCTTAGTAGATGATGATCTATCCTGTTATTTCACTGTTCTTTCCTACATTTCTGTGTTACTTGTATCAATTGTTAGGTTGTAAAAATTCCCATTTTTAAAGCTGAACTCACTTTTTATTCAGGAAAATGCTTGCAAAAATATCACACATGATATGGAATCCATGTGAAAATATATTGAATGTCTTATATCTTCACCAAACCCTTTCCAAGATGTGCTTTATTCTCTTGTGCTTTCATGGTATTTGGCCAATGTGGTAGACAAACAATTCAGTGATATATGAGGCAAATGAAGGCTTTATTCAATTTCTGGAATGAAAACTAATTCATTAAGATTGTCATCCACCATTACAAGTCTGTGTTTTCTGGGTACTTGTCTTTCTAGTCTTTTGCAATTGATCATTTCACAAGTTTTCATGCCTATAATGTTTTCTTTTCATATGTGGCTTGAGTATTAATTTTATAGTCTGGGCCTCTGGTTCTCTTCAGTCCACACCAGTCTTAATTTTTGCATAGATTGGGGGTAAAGTGATGTTACAGACATGTTTATTGTAGGGAATGAGAGCTTAATCAAAACCACAGGATTCAGCTGATTAAAGCTGAAGCTGTCAACAATTTACTCATATAAATTAAGAATTGTAGTCGTGGAACTCTTGGATCAGCTACGGCCTAAAACTCAGGATACATACATAAGTTTAATATCTTTCTTTTTAATCTTAGTTTGCCAAGTGCCTGCACAACCTGTTTTTGTACGCTGAGGTTTGTCTCTTTTTCACAATGGAACAACCTTCTGCCTGTGCCAGGTCAGGAGAAATTGTCCAGGTCCCACCAAGTCTGTTCCAGTAGTGCTGCTACCCCTAGCAGGCATTCATCAACTCTTACTGAAAAAACCCCACGGCTGCTGCTTCAGAAAGAATGGTAGGAAACTATAAAGGAGGGATAGTTTATCTTTTTTTTCTGTGGAACCTCATGGTCAGGGTTTTCACCTATATAAAGCATGAGATCCTTCTCTGCCTAAGTGGCTCAAACCCATCGTCCCTTCCTGGATGTAGAAGAACCTTTTTCCCTTAAACCTTTAAAATTCTAACTTGAATGCAATTTGGGATTCATGTGGCACAGGGTACTGCAAGATCCACTGGCCTTAAACTGCTTATCTTTGTTTGGGGAGTTTTGGGTTCTTATTCTTGATCCTAGGACTGTTTTTGTATTTTGAGTCAGCCAGTTCTTGTAATTCATTTATATATTTTGAATTAGCCAGTTATTGAAATTCAGACTGACACTGCTTGTTTCATTGTATTTTTAAATAGCATGCCTGTCCTACACAGCCAGGTGATAAACTGTATATGTCAGATCAAAAACTAAATAAATGTAAATATCCCTTAGGCCAGGAAAATTCTCAGTTTATCTTGGTATTTCTGCAGTAATAAAAGCTCTTAGAAAAATCAGCACCTCAGTTTCAAGAGGAGTTTTATACAGGAGAAAAATGAGCACAGGAGAAATGTGTGCAAAAGAAATTTAGTCTTGTCAGTGGCTCTCTAAAATTCCCCTTTGTTTAACCTTTATCCGCAACATACCTTTAAAAAGTATTCTCTTCACACCTGATTTGAGAATCCTTAATCAGATCTTTGTCACTTGAGTGTGCGGCAAATAGAAATTGGAGAGAAGTCACAAATGCAACATTGCATGAACACAGCAAATAACCTCCAGTAAGGTGCTTTGATTTGACTACACTGGCACTGACCTCAGTGACCTTGGGCTAATCCTGGGGACTTTGTGTGTCTCTTGCTACTCGAAAACAGAAAGAATATATTTTGTAAAAAGTGTTGAGAGGTACGGAGTAACACAATGAGATATTTCACTCTGCTGCAATTACTAGTTTTTACTAGTTCTGGGGAGGGGTTTATGCATAGATGTGCACATTCTGGATTAAGAAGTAATTAACGTTTATTTCAATGCAAATGCATTTTCTGTTTATGCCATGGTCTTGTTATTACTTGTTATTATGTTCCTTTCCCATCTTTGTTATATTTGGCTATTATAATCTCATGCACATTAAGGCAATAATAGCCTTTGTATTATCAGTTTTTATGTCTTTGAGAGTATGTCAGTATATAGAGAACTTTCTCTCATCTTACAGCCTTGCAGTCGTGTGTTTAATGGAAAATCTAATATTCAATTACAGTATTTATAAAGGCAGTTGTTGTCCATGATGTTTATGAAGGAACTTGCAAATGGAAATCTCAGTCATTTGAAAAGCAAATGACAAATAAAAGCACTAGGAGTAAATAATTATTGGATCACATGATTTTTAGACTTCTCGCATTATTTAAGGAAATTCAGCACTTGTAATTAACTCAAAACTTGCAGTCCTGACTTGCTGGTATATGGTTTTATCATGAGTTCAGTGACACGTCTGGGTACTACTTGGAAATAAAATCACAGAATCATTAAGGTTAAGATAATTAAGATTAAGATAGTAATCAAGGTAATATTAAGATAATAATTAAGGTGAAGATCATTAAGACCTCCAAGATCAAGTCCAGCCTTTGACTGAACACCACCACATCAACTAAAACAAAACAAAGTGCTACGTCCCATCATTTCTTGAATATTTCCAGGGGTGATGACTCCACAATCTCCCTAGACAGCCCATTCCAAAGGTTGAGAGCCCTTTCAGTGAAGAATTCTTCCTGACATCCGATGTGAACCTTCTCTTTTTCAGCTTAGGGCCACTTCTTCTTGCCCTGTTGCTGATTGCCGATGAGAAGAGAGCGACCCCTACCTTGCTGCCACCTCTTCTCCAGAGAAAACCACCCCAGCTCCTTCAGCTGCTCCTCATAGAACTCACTCTCCAGACTTTTCATCAGCTTCTCTGCCCTTCTCTGGACTTGCTCCAGCACCTCTGTGTCTTTCTGTAGTGAGAGGCCCAGAACTGCACAAAGCACTTGGGGTATGACCTGACCAGAGCTGAAGGACAGCCCTTTCCCTGGTCCTGCTGGTCACACTATTTTTGATATAAGCCATTGGCGGATCCCCTGTCCAGAGCCCTCCTGCCCTTCAGCAGATAAACACTCCCACAGATCTTAGTTCCGTCTGTAAACTGACTGAGGGTGCACTTCATCCCCTCATGAAGATCATTGATAATGATATTAAACAGAACTGGCCCAAATCCTGAGCCCTGGTGGCCCCAACTAGAGACCAGTTGCTCTCCCAACTGCCTTTCTCTGTTTGTAAACATCAGATCTTAAAATACTAGCTTGTATTTGTAAGGTAATTGTTTAAATATTTATCTTATTGATTTAATGAATAATAACAGCTTGATAAATTGGACAAAATATAAAAATATAGGCATGTCCTATACAAGTGATAAGACAAGGAGCAATGGGTACAAATTGGCAGATGGAGAATTTAGGTTAGATACTAGGAAGGAATTTGCTGTGAGGGTGGTGAGACACTGGAACAGGTTGTCCAGGGAGGTTTTGGATGCCCCACTGTTGTCAGTGTTCAAGGCCAGGTTAGATAAGGCCTTGAGCAACCTGGTCTGGTGGGAGTTGTTCCTTCCCATGGCAGGGGGAGTTGGGGCTAGAGGGTCTTTAAGGTCCATTCCAACCCCTTAACATTCTATGGTTCTATGATTCTGTGCACACAGAGATGGAAGAAAACACTGGTATATAATTTTTAAGTTTTTCTCCAGTCTAAAAATCCCCATGTGAAAACACACTTTGTGAAAGCATAATAAATCTTCAGTAGAGTTCTGAAACTTGTCTGCAGCAGGTGCAACCAAAAAGATAATAGATCCTCAAATACCTTCTCATTAATTCCAGGTTATTACATACTGCACTAGACATATGGCACAGCGTTAGTAGAATTTTTAAAAGTGCGGTTAGGCAGAGAGTGATAGTTTATCTACATTTTCCCATATTTACAAGGAAATGTTCACCCAGCATAAAAAGATACCAATTCAGGTTGAGTAGTACCGATGAGTCCAATTCACAAACCAAAGCTGTGACTTTGTCTGGTGCTATGCAAAACATGCACAAAGTTCTACTCCAGGTGTTCTAGAATAAAAGTATATACAGTGATGGCCTTCTCTGCTATGATAACCACATGTATGGGAAAATCCATGCACTGAAATAAGTTCTTTTGTCCAGGAATGAGCCTTGATGGAGATGCTGAAAATACTGAGGGATCTACTTGTATATCAGGACCATCTTAACAGCTGTTATTTTTCTCCCACATCTCCCTGGTTGTCAGATGCCAATTCATGTTTTATTTTAGCCTCTTAAAATACACTCTCAGTTGCAACTCATTTTAAAAGCTACCGCTGTCACAAGGAATAGGGTTTTGAAAGTACTTCGTAATGGGTGGAGTGCCTGGCTGTCTGCTTGTGTTAGTGAGATGCGAATTTTTATATAGGGCTGAGGATCAATTTTAGTTTTAATTAACTGCCAAAGCTCAAATAGTGCAGGATGTCATTTCAGATACCTAGAACCCTTAAAATGGAGTAAAGAGCTACAAATGTTCCTTGGTCTCCTGCTTGTGAATATACTGTGAGAAACAAACACAATCCTGATAACAAATCATGTCAAGTGAATGACATTCATATTACAATACAATGCTGTAAATCTGACTGTTTTATAGGGTTTGTCTGTGTGACTTCTGCTGATGACTGAGTTATTAAATAGTTTATTATGCTTTTGTTTTAAATATTTTATTTCCCCTCAAAAAAATGAGTGCAGCCAACCAAAATTTAATGCTATGCATCATTGATGAGGTAGAAATATTTGAACATTCTGATCTGCTTCAGATTATGGAGAGCTCAGTTTCAGTCTGTACTGAACCCCAGTGATTTTTTTTTTTAATCCTCTGTATTTCATGTGCTCTGAGACCATCTTGCAGCTTTTAGACTGCATGCAGCCATACCTATCTTGCACCAGTATTTTTTGTATGTTCTGTCAAGAAACAATGACTTTTCAATTGTAAAACTCATCATTCTTACAAAGTTTGCATGTGCAGAGAAAGAACAGCCTTTTTGCCTCATTGGAAAAGGAAACTTTTTCACAGGTATTTTCCTCACCAGAAACAGTTGTTTTTTCTGCCTGAACTCTAACACTTTTTAGATACCCAGGAACTTTGAAAACTAACCAATAGCTCAGTCACTTGAAAACATCTGAAACAGCAATTTCAGGATATTATTTCAAACTCTCCTCTTTGATTTGTATTTCTGAGATTCTGTTAGAATTGAACTGCCCAGAATTGCTGAAACACTGTAAACAAAGCCATGTTTGCTATTCTGTGCTGTAGTCCAGACTTCCTCTTGCCATATACTATTGTTGTTTAAGCTTTTCAAACTCAATTAAAGTTTGAGGCCAGTAGAGATCTGTGGGAATAGCCAGGCCTATGTTCTCTGGAGAAGACAGAAGCTATGGCTCCAAAATCATTTGTACTCATCTATGGACTACTGGACCATGCAGCAAGATGAGCTGCATCTAATTTGGGGTTTGGCACATGCCCATGTTTCTGTCAGCTCCCTTGGCTTCCAAGGCTGTTGTGGAAGGCAAAACTGTAGCTGATCTCACCAAAAGTCTGCTGGTACAGCCTCAACTTGTCCATACTTCTGTAATGGATTTAGACCAGCAGAATATCTTCTATTGGACAATCTTCAGTGTCATGTAGCTAGAAAATTTTTAATCTGGTGCTGTGAGCCTTACAGACAGGTTTTCTGTATTACTGAGCTGTGGTCTGAGTGAAGAAATGTGGAGTTTAAAATTTCTTGACTACTTAGTTCTGCTTGTAAATAGAGGGGAAAGACACACATGCAGTTTCCATTGCAACAGGAATTTTAATAGAACAAGTTCTACTAAAAACTGTCAGAAAAATGTCAGATTTACATGTATAAATCTAGCTTGTATTTGCATGATAAAAACTGAAGGAAGAAATCATGGGGTTCCTGCCGTGGATACCTCTGCGGATGGTTTGAATCAGCTCTCTCTGCCCTTCAGTCTCGGAGCATGGTAGTTTGTTGTGAAAGAGGAGTGGGAGGAAGAGAACCCTGCCACGAGGCTGCCAGGCGCGGCTCTGTGGCAGAGCAAGGGGATCGGGAGTTACAGAGGGAAGTAAGAGAAGATGGAAAAAGGAATACAGTGTGTTGCTTCCAATAACATAAAAAAGGTTCCCTGTTGAACATTCTAATTTCCACCAACCAATCCAGTACAAGATGCAAACTCTACGTTATTTGCATATAGCCTATGAGAGTCTTTGTATTACCATAGATGTTACATATTAAACCCCTAAAACCTGGTTTTTCAGCTCCCATTTAAATGATAAGATTTGAGAGTTTTCAGGGTCCACCCAGGAGCAGTCTTTTGTTTCCTGCTAAGCCGCCATTAACACTAACAAAGGCTGATAAGCCTTGCCCTCTGGCTATCTCAGTGACTGGGGTTGGGCAAGTCAAAACTTGTTTCTAGTTCAATTTCTCCCGTGGCTTTAATATCATCTTTTGCCAGGTCTTCCTACCCAACAAAAAACAAATAAAAAAAAAAGTGTTTTCTAGAAATAAAGAAGCAAGAGATACAGTACCAAAACATGTCCCTAACATCATGCTTACCCATAGGGATTTTCCTTATCTCTTCCAAGTAAGTCAGCTAAATAACTTCTACCTTACTTGCTTTGGAGACCTCTCAGAGCTAGACTTCCTCCTTTCTTTTTGGTTTTAGAAAGCAACCTGCTTTCTTTTTGACAGAAAATAGAATGATCTAGCCTCGATCAGTCAGACCTTCGCAAGATCACATTTCTTTGCTGCTTGTGATTTGACACTGGGACATCACAGGTACTATGTGAGTGTTACCTATTATCTTTCCCCTATCCTTCCTAAGGTTCCTTAATTAGCACTTTTGTGGCATACCTGGATTGGATTACATTCCTGACCTTAGGTTTTAAGCAGTCTACCCCATATTACAGCCTTTTAAAAAGATGCTGATATGACTTTAGGAAATATGAGATGTATTAGCAGCATGCGGTAATCTCAAGATTTGTAATACGTAGCTCACCACAGGCTTTTCTCAGGAATACATGTGTGTACGTATACATACAGAAAAATATTAAATTTCCAGTGAGTATGTAAGGCTAGAAAACCAAAACTGAATAATGCTTCACTTCCTTTCACTTATACTTTGTTAAGTTTGAAGGAGTTTGGCTAACTCTCTGTTCCAGGAGTCTAGTGCTATGCTGTGTGCTCTGAGACTTATTTTAGGAACCACTGGGCTATTTTCTGACACAATACCTGACTTTAAATGCAGCAGCTGCGTGTCTGTTGCCTTCTGTTGGCTGTATCTGTCATACCAATTGTTATTGCTCAGCAAAGATACAATTTTAAGGAGATATTCCTGGTTTGGCTCCCAAGTCACCTTAAAACTGATGCCTCCATCACACTCCTTCATAAACCTCTGTTCTGTAGCCAATAAATGAAAAAAAAAAAAAAAAAAAAAAAAGAAAACTAAAAAAAATGGAAGTATTTGCTCACAGGGTNTTAAATATATACTTCCTTGCAGAACACCTCCATAAATTTTGGTCACTTTGCTTAGGGGCAAAAGAAGTTTCATCTTTCTGGATACAATTGTGCAATTTGTTCTCTTCAAATACTGGAAGGTAGAGATGAGGTCGCCACACAGCCTTCTCCTCTCCAGAATGCACAGCCCCAATTTTACTGTCTTGTTCTTTTCTATGGTAAAATACAAAAAAACCCCCACCTCTTTGATGTTTTGGGTTGGAAAATTGGTGTGTATTAAACCATTTAAAATGCTGTAATTTTTCTGTAGAGTGTTTTTCTCCAATATATCCATCAGTGAGAGAGTTAACCACGTCTGCTGAGAAGAGGCAGACTGACTGTGAGGTGTTTTCTGCTCTGGTGCTCACTGTGGTTGAGGAGCTGAAGATACCAGTTCAGAATTAAGAACTCATTATGCACTAATCTTACATGTTTCAGGCTGTATATTTTTGGGTAAGACAATCAGAAGAATTTCTGGATTTTTTTTTTTCTTCCCCAGATAATTCAGTTAGCTAGAAGTATCCAGAGCAACATGGGCTATTTTGGAAACTGAGGTTGGTTTAATGGCTTGTTTTAGAGCAATACTTGCTGCCCTGTGCCTGTTAGCCTTTGTCCTTTTGCAGCGGGGAGCTGTTGGGGCTGGGGTCTGCAGCTCGTGCTGGGCTGGGAGAGGTGTCCAGGTGCTGTGCCAGTGAATGTGCTGAGAGCAGGCTGCTGGTCTGTGACTAATTGCCTAATTTTTGCTCTCCTTGTGTAGTGGTGAGAAGAGGAAGGAGCTCTATCACTACCTTCACCAGTACATGTTTGCTTTTCAGTAGGTGGCTCTTTTCTCCTGACTCTTTAACTGATGGACGCTGTGGCCAAAATGCCAGAGCTGTGCAGGATGTGCTCACCCTCACTTCGCTTCCAAGACTGATGTGATGGAGTGAATCAAAAGAGATTTTCTAAGCTGTTTATCCATGGTAAGAGTCCTTATAGATGAATGTGTACATTTAGGATCTCGAAGAATACAACCCAGAGGAAGATTGAATTACATCATTAAATTAGCTGATAGCAGCAATGCCTCAGGGAAAGCTGGTATCTTGCGAGCTGTGAAGTTTAGTGATTTGTTTTCAAAGCAGACTTTCTAGTTCTTTGAAAAGCTATTGAAAAATCTACTCCTGCATAGGAGGAAGTTAGGGAAGGTTGGTCCTGTCAATACATCCCAGAGTTTTTTCCTTGGATTCTTTACTAAAAACAGTGAGATTTTTAAGAGCAACTGTTAGCTAATGTCAGTTAGGACAGAGAAACTTAGCAGAAATTCAGAGGACTCTTGTTTGACTAAGCAAATAGACTCGATACTTGCCCTGAGTTCTGCAAATACTACAGTCTGTTACTGATGCACTAGATACACATAAGGACTCTAAGGAATTTATTTTAATGTTCCAAGTATTGATTGAATAGTAATCTGAGTTTCTCTAATGTTGACATCAGTTTACAAAATTATCTCTGATAATGTGCTGGTTCAGAATAATAGATTTTGTGGCCTAAATTGGATCATTATGATAATCTAATCAGAGCTTCTATGCAACACAAGTCCACAGGGGTCCTGGTGGAGCTTCTGTGCTAGTTTGGCTGGCAAATTTTCCTTGCAGAGTGTATTTCCTTTCACCTTACATAAGGCTGGAATGCTTCCTGAGCATTTTTCTGCTCTGTGGTTGTGCTGGGCCCCAGCATATTACAGTGGCTCAAATAATCTGATGAGAAAGGAGAAATCTGGAAGGTTTTTTCCTTTTATTTTTGCACAAGCTTTTTCCCGTTTGTTCATTATGCCAGAGAGTTATTTTGACCTCCTACAGGAAGTCAAGTCAATAATCCTAGAGAAGCCTAAGACAGATAAACAATACAGATAAAGATCTTGAAATCTTATCAAAGATGATCGGATAAAACAAAGGCTTGGGGTTTGGACTGAGGCTCCTTATTTAAGAAACATCGATAATAATTTGGAAATGGTAGAGAGAACAGTTTTGATAGAGAAGGGAAACAAAAACCAGATGGAAACCTTGGGTTTTGTAATTGGGGCACTTTCGAAGACATTGGGCTCTTTTAAAAGCTCTTTGCCAGGGAGAATCTATATGATCCATCTTGTGGGATAGTCCATGGTCTCCTTGCACAAGCAGTTTGCTTTTGCTTCACAGAAACTGTCTAGGGTCATTGTGTCTTTTTTTGTGGTTCTCAAAGGAAAATAATTGCCTAAAACTGAATGCAATAAGACCTGCTTAGGCAGCACAGGAATCATCGAATGGTTTGGGTTGGCAGAAACCTATAAAGATCACATAGTCCAAACCCCATTCCGTAGGCAGGGTCATCTTTCACAGGATCAGGTTGCTCAAAGCCCCATCCAACCTGACCATGAACACTTCCAGGGATGGGGCATCCACAGCTTCTTTGGACAGCCTGTTCCAATGTCTCACCACTGTCATTGTAAAACATTTCTTCCTAATGACCAATCGAAACCTACCCTCTTTCAGTATGAAACCATTGCTCCTTGATTTGTCACTACAGGCTTTGGTAAAAAGTCTCCCTTTCTCATAAACCCTCTCTCTCTAAGTACTGACAGGCTCCAGTAAAGTCTCCCTGGAGCTTCCTCTTCTCCAGGATGAACAATCCCAATTCCTTCAGCCTGTTTTCATAGGAGAGGTGTTTCAGCCCTCTGACCTCTTCTCTGGATCTGCTTCAACAAGTCTGACCTCAGACTTTAATAGATCTGACCCCACATTGCTCCAAGTGGGGTCTCACCAGAGCAGAGTAGAGGGGGAGGATCCCTTCCCTCAACCTTCTGACTCTGCTTCTTGTCGGGCAGCCCAGGATCTGGTTGGATTTCGGGGCTATGAGCACACATCACTGGGTCACGTCCAACTTTTCATGTCACTCTCAATCTAATCACAGTCTATGTGGAGGACCTTGCACTTGGACCTTGCACTTGCCCTTTGCAAAGTTCAGGAGGTCTGCACAGGCCCACTCCTCAATCCCATCGAGGTCCTTCTGGATGGCATCAGAGTTACTAAAAGTTATGTCAGAGCAAGATCTGGGTAAAAAGTTGTATGAATTGTGACCTTTCATTTTAAAATAGAAGCAATCTCCAGGTCTGCTGTTTGGAAAATTATGAGCATCCCCCAATTCCTGCAGTAAGGACACAATTTAGTTATTGCTAGTAAATGGGGAATACCTACCAAAGCAAAGCATGCAGTGATACTAAGGGGAAGTCCAGCTCCCAGACAGAGCCAGTGGGCAGTTTTATTTTGTCAATTGATTTCTCTGTGGCTTTTCTCCCCTAGTTTCAGATCTATGCAGTTTTTCCTGATTTGTCATGCAGTTATGAATTTCTGATTGATGCCACCAGACCTGTTTTTCACATTATTTCCCGAGTAGCTTCTTGCAGCTCTTAACTTTGAAATAGTTTCAGAGATGTAGTTTTGCAATACACACAGATTCACTTAAACTGCTTAAGGCAGCGCACCGTTCCTGCATTTCCAAACAGCTTCACTCAGCTCCCATTTGTCAACAGCACTTCTCTTCCTCCAGGCTATTTTGGGTAGGAAATGTCATTCAAAACCAGGACATTCTAGCTATGTGATTATGTGAACAGCTTTAGTCACGTATCACAGCACCTCCCTATTGATTAGATACTTGTTTCTCCAAGGTGATTAACAAATTAATTTATTCTGCTAATTGCCAAAGGACTTGACCCCTGACCTGGAGAATTACCATAGACTTGAGACAGGACAATGCTCAGGATTTCTTCTGTGAGTGGCTTGTTAGAGATGCTCTGAGCTGTTGTCAGTCTGCACAATCAAGGGAACAGTTCTCTCCTGAAATATCTTCCCAGCAATGGCGCTCTGCGTGAGGAGCAGCGGGAGCTCTTTCACAGGGAGCAGAGGCGAAGCATTTCCTTTGGAGTGCTTGTCTTGATTGATGATCCACACAGTGTTCAAGGCATCCTCAGTTAACCCCAGCTCTGGAGTTGAGATTGGCTTCCAAATGCTGGGGTTTATGGACTTACCTCCACCTTAGGCATTTTCTTTTTATGTCTTATCTAGGATTCTAGGATCTTCTGCTTATATCATATGCAGAAATCAGAAATTCTCCTTTGCAAAAGTCACCATAATGACTTCTCTTATGAGAAAGGTGTTAGTAGTGTGGTTAGGTAGGCAGAATTTTTTTGCTGTGAAAATGAAGCCCTTTCCACCTGAAAAACTCTTCTACCTTATGTATTTTTACTTGCAAGGGAAGTTAATTTTGATGATTATCATCTCTGTGGATTTTCTCAGGTTCGACTTCCATGGAAGAGTTTAGCAAACAAAAAAGGGTCATGACATAATTTTGTGTCTCCTGGCTCCCTAAAAACATACAGTTTGCCAGTTATCTTCCTGGGTAAAACAGATTTTGGAAGGGAACCTAAATGACTTCTCACTTAAATGAGAATAGGACACTTTATCCTTTTGATTCTTTAAAAGACAGCTGTATTTTGAGAACTAAAAACAAGTTACCTACTGTGACTTTCCTAGAGCCTCTAGAGGTTCAATACCTTCTTGGGTGTAGGAACTATTTACTCTTCGAGGGCCTTCAGGAAGGAGAGTCTCTCAAACTACCTTTGGCAGTCCAATATTCCTGATATTGAATAGGTATGCCCCTATTTTGGGTATACACTCCTTCAGGGAGCACTCCAAGACAAAAAGAGGCAAGTTCTCATTCATCAGTTTGCTGTTCAGATCTTACAGGTTCCAGTTTAACATTGGTAGGCTGGGGAAACTTTATGTCTGAAAAAAAGAAATTCGTGTGTGGAAGACGCCCACTGGAGCAATGATGTGGCACTGCTGGAGATTGCCGGAGCTTTGATATTGAATGCAGCTTTAGAACACTTAGTAGAACAGAGTTTCAGAGTATTTCCAGTTTAGTTCAACTTGCAGGTCGTTAGATGTTGTGGCAATTCTATGAGCATTTCCTCAGGTCCAGCTGATGTGTAAAATGTTGAACATTATTAGGATTTTGTCTAGAGGTGGACTGACATCTAAAAAGAGCACCAGATTCTCAATATTCCTTACTTCATGCTGCTGCATTCATGAACTCAGAAGTGCATCTTACCGGGGGATGCAGTCACAGAAGCTGAGTGGAAAACCCAGCCTTTTGAGGAGGCTTGTCTTCTTCAGTGAGAATTTTGTCACAATGAGATGAATCTGCTCAGTCACTTCTTGTATTGTTTTTAAACAGACTGCTGCATTCAGCAGCTTGCTGGAGAGCTTTTCATGTTACCTGTATTTAAGAACTGCTGGATTGAGGTACAGATCAATCTCGCCCCAGCTGCAGGGTTCTGCAGGGGTTCATCTGTCTTCCTGTGCTTGTGGAAGCAAACACTGTCTTACACAAATACATTCCTGCCACTGCCATCAAAGAGACAATTTACAGATATAAAGGAAACCTGGAGGACAGTAGTAAATGGAAAAAAATACCCAGAAAATTAAAATGGTGTAATGCCGGATCCATTTTACTAGTTTGGGGCTGGGTCTGTTCTCATTTAGTGTAGTGAGTGTGAAAACAGCAGGAATAATGCTGTTGAAGTCAGCAAAAGTGATGCCTATTAAATGAGAATAGAATGAGATTACAATCAAGTGAGAAACATATAGTATAATGAAAATCATCTTTAAAACACCTACTCTGACACATGATGGTTTGAAGGCTCTGAAACGTTTTTGTGGAATTTTATAATTTCCGATGTTCATAGATTTCACAGAATAGAAGGACTTTTCTCAGCATGCTTACACCCTGCAATCTCCTGTCAGGATCTGAAAGCGAGGCTGTAGACATTCTGCCTTGCTCATCCACAGGAAAAACAAAACAAGCAAGAAACAAAGCTTGTTTCACTGACAAGAAAAAAAGGAAATACAGAGCTAAAGGGGAATATGAGGTTTTACTTAGTTCATTGCTCAGCTGCAATCCAGGATCATGCTGCCTCAGTCGCTCTTGGGATGTGTCTGTTTAATGTTTCAAAAATTATGATGGGGTAGGTTTCACACTCTTCCTGGATGATGCTACAGAATCCTTAGAAAGCTTTTCCTTCTCTTACCTTCTTGTGCTCTCTGTTCTGCCCACCACAGACACAGAAATTTTTGCCTCTTCCTTTTTAACTGGCTGTTACAAAACTGTTGGTTGGTTTTTTTTTACCCCTCTCTGTTACTTTTCCTTCTCTTTCCTTCTCCTTGTTTTTCTCTGTGCTCTCTCCAAACTGATCAGCACATTTTTGTGCTTCAAAATGGATACAGAACCCTAAATGCTAAGTTTAGAAAAAAATCTTAATGGAAGGGCATTTAAAGCTCTTCTCTCTTTCACTGGTTCCAGCACAGTATTTTCACTTCCCAAAATTGTGGTGTTATTTTCTCGTACGGAATTTAAGAATTGTTTTATTCAAGGTCCTTTCCCTCAGAACATCCATCCATCTGTGAATTCCCCAACCCATATTTGTGTCATTATTCTCATTGAAATATAGTTTCTTGCCCTTATTGCATTTTTTTTTTAATTTCCCCAGCTTAAATTCCATCTGAATTTTGACACTCTGATATTGTCTAGTACTATAATGTGTTGGTCAGCTTTTTCCAAAATCTGACATACCTGTTCACTGTAATGAGCTGGAGGCATTTACAGGTGATGCACTCACATTTTTTGACTTTGCTGCAGGTAGGGGGAGTGCAGTTGTGCCCTTGTCATGACAAAGTAGATGCTGATTGCACAATGTAGGTCTGCCTGGTCTGGGATCTTTTCATCACCTTTCCAAGCCAAACCTTAGTGGTCCATTAATGTAAAATGCAGAGTTAAGACAAGCAATCTGCTCAGCTCCTGATACAGAGGAATTTGTCACTTTTCAGAATTGTACCCAGTTATATTTTATAAAATAATGAGATACTACAGCATTTTCCAAACATCTATTAATATCCAGGAGATACAAGTGCTAGTGATAAAAATCACTGCAGCATTACCAGTTTCTTCACAGGGAGAATGTTGCTGTCATTCTCTGGCTGAAGGCAAAGCAGAAGAAATTTATTTTTTCTGTAATGCTTTTACCCTCCAAAGAAATCAAGGTGAAATTAAACCCATCATAGCTGTGCTGAAAAGTAAAATTTACACGAGGAGAATACGAATGCAGTTTGTGGGCAGACTCTGTTTCCTGCCCCTAGGAAATACAATGAAAATACAAACCAGCTGGCTGAAATTGGTTTGTGAGTGTTTTTGTAAAGCTGTAGGCAGCCCTGACGAGTCTCATGCATGAAGTATAAGATCACACATTTGGCTTCCACCTCACACTCTCGGGTCCCTGGGCTTGTGCATCTTGCATTTGAAGCACACGTGGTTTCTCCCCTGTGCTGTGACCCCACAGGGTGTGTGCTCTGCAGCTGCAGCCTCTCTTCATGGTTCTTCTCTTTCAGGGGGCTGTGATGCATGGGGATATATCTGCATTTGACAGAAGAGAGACTCCACATCTGAGCATCTCTATAGATTTAATCTTGGCTTCTCCTTACACTTGATTCTGAGTACAGCAGACACTGCCAAACTGGTTTTTCAGAGGTCTGCCAGTGGGAGTTTGAGTACTCTGATGCTTGTCTAAAGATGGTGCAGTTTTGGAATTGTCATGCAGACACCGTTCTTCTTTTTTGTTGTTTTTTTTTTAGTAGCTTAATCCTCTGTGAAAGAGGATTTAACTAGAAAACAGTACTCTTCCTGTGAAAGAAGGTGATTGTGGTATTACCCTGTCCTCTCCATCACCTTTGTGACTGGGGCTGGCTCTGTTTGGTTTTCCTTTTGCATTCGCTGATGAATGATTTCACACATAATTCAGACTATTCTTTAGGGATTTTTGCAGTTTTCACCACCCTCAAGTTAACTGGCCTGCACATCCCAGTGTTACAAAAGTGTTAATGGTTTAAAATCAAACACATTTGTGCTCTCAAATCAGATAAGGAACTGAGGCCAGGTATGCTAGGTAGCTTGAGGTTTGGCAGGCATTTAAAAGGTATATTTGTTCATATTCTTACATGTTCTCAGTGCCTTTATTTATGGTAATTACATATATACAACAGAAGTGATTCTATACACAATTAAGAACCTTTTTAAAAAATTTTATTTTTATTTTAGCATATTTGAAAATTATTTAGTACACATAAAAATGTTTCACAGAGCATACTGGAAAGATTCAATTTGGATCAGACCCCAAGCATATCCCTTGTTTAGTAGCTGTGGTGTTTCTTTTGCTGTGTCTTAAGACTGGAAAGTTCCTCTTATTTAGGTAAATTCTCCCCAAGAAGGTGTCAGAATATGTGATTATTGAGGGCCACTGAGTCTCAGCTCTGCCTTATCCTTTCCTGGCCGTATTGCCACAGCAGCCACATGGAACAGCCTTTAAGGACTTTCTCTTCACAGTACTTTCATGTGAGATCAGCGTTACAGGCCACTTAGAGCGATAGACACAGAGCAGGATTAATTCATGACTGATTCAGGATTTCTGATTGAATGTGGATGTATGCAGGGTGGACACATCACATTTTAGCTGGTCATCCCAGTTTCCTACTGAAATTTGTGGAGATCCAGTGAGTGCACTTAGGGAGGCTTGCACAGAACTCATCTCTGTGAAATAGGTGCTGAAATAGATCAAATGACTCCTGACCTACAGTGGTTATTACTTATAAAGGAAGCTTATGTAATGAGCTTAGCTATAAATATTTAAATTGTAGGAGGTTAAAGGTGTGAATTAGAGCTCAGCTGGTGCAGTGAGGGTCTAGCATGGCCAACAGCTCAGATAATTAGAAAAGAGTGAGTTAACTTTGGACTCCGTGCTTTGTTTCTGGGGAGAGTTGGACACAGTGTTTGCTTGAGATCCTTTTCTGTCACTGTTGGGTTTTAGTTGAGTGACCTTGCAGACATAATTGAGGATGCAGGTTGAAAATGGGCAATGCATTGGCATTGTATAGCTGTGTTCATCTAAATATCACAAAGGAGAAGTTCCACTGTGCAGGGGCAAATCCATAGAAGTGAATGCATGTCCAGGTAGCACACTTCACACTGGCCTATCTATCCTGTTTCCACAGCAGAGGACAATCTAGAAGGGGAAAATTTATGCTGTTGTGTTGAAATGCAGGATTTTTTGGTGCCTGCTGAATGGTTTATCGCATGCTGTTAGTGAAGTTATATGAAGAAGGAAGACTTACCGTGTTGCTCTCTGGAAACTCTGGGGCTAGTGCTCGGTATTGATTTAGCCATTGTCCACAGGAACACGAAGAATTATGCCTGCTGTGGTTGTTATGCTTTCATCGTAAAACCTTTATTGAGCAGCCTTGGCCAGTAATACTAATGGATGGAGCACTATCAAGCTCCCTGCTCTTGCAGGTCAAATGAAGTCTCAGAATTTAGTAGATGCTTGGTTTTCCCTTTCTTAGTGATTCTGCTCACAGCTTTCCTGGAGCAGGTGGCAACAACTAAGTTGTGTGGAAAAATCTGCGTTTTCAAATAACGTGGCTTCAAAAACTCTGCACACGTGCGGAACCTGAACTGAGAGTCACCAGAGGCATTAGGAGTTCTCACCTACACTTTTCTCCTAATCCTCAGAAGAGATCTCTGTTCCAGCCCTGGATACAGCTGAAGTAGGGACTTGAGAAGAGTTTCTGGTGTCAGCACTGTGTTACCAGCTACTCTATCGTAAATACTGTTTTTCATCAAAGTTTTCGGAGTGTGGGAAAACTACTTGCGAGTGGCTGTAAACCGCAGAACTAATGGACCAGATAATTGCATAACTGTGTCATCTGGCATTATTAACAAGTGTTTTTAAGAGTTTAAATTTTCCTCTGGATCTACTGAAAGCACCAGGTCAGCAGACACTACACTAGTATAGTTGCCTTTGATTCCATTGGAATCAGATATCAGCATCACTAGATACCTAATTCATCTTGTGAACTTCATTGATTTATTAGCACACAGAAGCTTTCTTCCTTTGAATGTTTTGTTCTCTGCTTTGTCAAAAGTAAGGAAGAAGCATTGATAAAAATGCCCAGAAAGAAGGGCTGCTTTTAGATGAAAAATATATCCACACAAAGGGAGTGGGTGGATGTAGAGGAAGATAGATGGTATTTCTGGTGATGGAAGGGTCCATGGACTTGTGATTAGCTCCTAAGAAAGGTATTGGATCTTAGCAGTTGTTCATCCTGAGAGAAGCTTGTAGGCTTTAAATGTAAGTGAAAATTTGAGATAGGAACACCTTAAAAAATACAGATTCTTGATGTGTTCTTTTGTGTTTTAATTTTCTAAGAAGATCTTGCTATTCCACATAATTTTATTTCTTATGTAACAGATTCCATCTGTTGCAGAATATCTTGGAATATGAGATTATATAATTAATTTTTTAAGGACGTATATCATTAGTCCATTGTCAGAAGGAGTTTCTATAAGATTTGAATATCAGCTTTTCCATAAGATTGGAATGTCAGCATTTCAGTGTGTTTGCTCAAATGGCCACTGCTGAATCGAGATCCTTCATGACTCTGGTGAGCACTCTGTGTTTATGTGCACATGTGAGCTTGTGTGTGCTGTCTGGCACATTCATAAATAGCTCTGGAATTACAGCACTGGCATCCACTTGTTAATAAAATAGCCACCAGGTTTTCCTTCACTACACACAGCCTGAATGCCAGCACCCCTGCTCTACTCTGTTGGTTTCTTCAATCTTGTCTTGTTTCACATGGAGGTATTTCCCAAGAACATGCATCTCTGTTGTTAATAACATCGTTTTTTGGTGGTGTGAACTGAGACCTCTAGAATTAGTACTAACAGAAATCAGTTTTTAAAAGATGCAGAATAAGAATACTGAGGGGGAAAAAAGTGTTTGATTTTATTCTACAAAAAACCTTGCATGTTAGATGTGTCCAGGGTTTAAGTTGTTGGGGATTTTATTTTCTCATTATTAAAATGTATTTAAGCATCATATATGAAGAATCATTGTGACTGAGAGCCCTCTAAGAGGCTAGCAAAGGGCAATATATCATGATGCTTGTAAATCATAAATTTACTATAAATGTGTATCTAGGAGCAGAGAGGTCTGAGAGAGGGAGGTAAAACCCCCACACATTAATGGCCTTATGTTAAGTCTAGCAAATTAAAATTCTCAAATGAAATTATTCTCTGACCTTTTATCACCCTTGGATCATGCTCAAGTTTTAGTGAACAACTTAATGGCAAGAGTTCTTCTGCCTTCACTGAGGGTTTCATCCTGCCTGTGTTTGAGATATGCCACAGAAGACTAACAAAGGCATTTGTCTATTCTTGGAAGTCGATGATGAACCTTGTAGTCATTCCCATACTTCTTTCAGTGGAGAAGATCATGCACACAAAGAGAAATAAATCTCCTTTATGTTTTCATAGTCTCACGGCTTCATACTTCAGGAGATGAGGTGACCTACTTAGGGAAAAAAAAAAAAAAAGACGGTAAGAGAGAAGTAAAGGACAAAGGAGCAATAACCTAGTGTGGATTCATGAAGAGTTATAGCAGAATAAACTGATAATTTTTGTTTCTGGAGATGTGATTCAACCTTGCCTTGCAGAGATCTTGTGGAAAGTGAACGTATTAAAGATGTCAAACCTGTGATTAGCAGGCAGCGTGACAGACTGGACAGAGAGGCTTTGGAGCCTGGAAAGAGACAGTTTTACTCGTCGCTCTGTGACTGGTTTTGATGTGTGTATATTAGTTCTCTCTGTTTCTTTTCTCACCTCCCACCTCTCTTGCTTCTAAAGACTGTAAGCTCTTCAGAGCCAGAATTGGCTCCCACCGTATATTTGTATGTTGCCTGGCACGCTGAGACTCAGATCCTGGTTGTTCTTCCTATATGCTGCTTGAATACAAATTACAAATCTCTTTTTTCTTTCACTGATTCTAATTCTGCATCTTTTGGTCCTTCCTTAGCTGTGCTCAGTTATTTTATGAGATTGCTGAGACATTTCAGGAAGTGCCTGCAGTCCTTGCCTACCAGGCATCCTACTGATGTCAGAACAGAACCCCAGTGGCTGCAGCTGAACTTGGGATGGAGCATTACCAGAAATAAGGTAGAAGTGGTCCCAGATGGCCTGTCAGTAGTGACAGGTGCAGTAGTGGTGAAGATTTTTCTGTAAATATGTTGCAGTTTGTTGTATGCACATTGAACTAATAAGTGAAACAGGTTTTTTTGCCAAATGCAGCCTCTTTCTCTCGCTGAAACAGTACTCACATAGCAACACATCTTAATATTCACAAACATCCCAGAGGATGTGCCATATCTACATGAGAACAGTCTCACAAAAGCTCTGAGTCTTTGTAATTTTGCCTCTTCTTGTTTTTGCTCCTGCTGTGTTTCGGTATAAACAAGGCAGGTGCTTCTCTCTCTAGGAGTCCTTAAGAATGAGCTGCAGCTCATAGTGGGACTGTTCATAGGCTGTCTCACATCCAGGGGCTATTAAAACTTGACAAAGGAAACTCTCTGGATTCATTCAGGGAATGTTTTGGGGGATGCACTAGACCCACAGAGTTTTTACACTTCAAAATTGACAGCTTAAGGGAGATTCATTCTCAGAACTCAGTTCAGATATCTTAGAAAGGAAACTGGGTCTCTACAGCCAGTGGAGAGGGGGATATCCTCCTAGAGTGTGATTTCAGAGCTTGTAAGTTTTAAATATGCTTAATTCCATTGTCTGAAGATCCCAGCTGCAGATAGTAATACTTTTCTAATGCTGTTTCTTGTTTGCTTCTTTTCCTCCCATTTTACAAAGAAGTTGAGGCACCCAGTGTCATGTTTATGTATTTCTGTCTAATTTCGCCTATTTCAGTAATTTTACAACCATCTCTGGCAAAATGGTGTGAGGGTAGAAGTCTATATTGCTACAATTTTCTTTAAAAATAGGTAGTTTGGTAAGAGCAGACACAATTCATAGACCTTTAAACGGAGACTGCTGTGTAATTTTTTTGTCTTATCAAGCACTAGAGGCCTTCTAAAAGAAGAGCTGTTATAAAATGCACACCTGCAGGACAAATTCCAGCTGGAGCTGATACCTCATTAAACCCTAGAGGATTTAACCATTACCTTTGTCTAGTTGGAAAAGTTTTCTTCACTAGTTCTGCTCCACAAAAATATGCATTTGGGGATTTTTAAATGTCCTGCTTTTGTGGTCTGCTTTTAGGCCAGTTGTTTGGTTTTTTTGCGTGAGTGTGACTGGCAAATCCCAGTACTGCCATCTGTGAGCAGCAGTGCAAAATACCATCTGCTGTGAATGACTCTCATTGCTCTGTACCCATTAGAACCCCACCAAAGATGTGTGTTAAGATGCAGTGGAAGGCTTCAGGAGACAGAAATGCAACTGGAGCAATGTTTTGTGCCACACGTGACCCCACTGATGCCGGGAGGATTATCTGAAGTTTAAATTAGCATATAACCTGACCTCAGCTGTTTAACATTAAGCTGTAGGGACAAATCTATTTCCATTAATCATGGTGATGGTGGATGTAAAATGCCTGCATTAAGTCATTGGGATAATTTAAGAAAGTAAAGGTTGCTGCTCTGATTTGAGATGGTAAGAAATAGGAAGGAAATCTGCAGCAGGGAAATTGGAAAAGTGAGTATTGACAAAAATTGCTTTCATGCAACGCGTTTTGTGCTTCATTAGTTTTTTACATTGTTTTTCTAAATGGAAACCAGTGTAATTCCAGCTTGAAAAGAACAGTGCCCACTTGTATTAAGTTTCTAGCCTCCATTGCAGAGCCCTCTGTCAATTATATGAACAGACCACTGAATTTAAGGATTCTTCTGACCTTTTGACATATATAGAAGGTTATTGCATTTCTTGTGCATATTTGCTGTTCAAATAGTAGAAAGAAATTTGGTTATTGCAGGTGGTCATTTCATTCAGACTCATAACATTTCTCAGCTTGTAATGTCGGAGCTTAGGCGGGGAAGATAAGCAATGAAATAGTATTTTGAACTTCTCCCTTTTATGGGTCATCAACAGAAGCGGGTTTTGGAAAGATTAAAATGTACTTTGTAGTTGCAATATGCCATATATTTTACTGCATTGTAGTACACTTGTGAAATGACTGGTGGTGCTTTGAAATGTCTGTGGTTTTCATTTCTGCCAGAGTCATGAAAGATGTGTATAGACAAGGGCATCACAGGTAAAATTCAGACTGCAGGATGAGAGTGAAATATTGCCCCATTGTATAAATAGAAAAGCTTACTAAAAGATCAAAATACTGCTCATTTAGACAGCATGCTGTGGCTGTACTTCCCTTACAAATAAACAAGAAGCCTCGTTCTCTAGATATAAATAATCCCAGGGATGAACATAATATCTCATAAATGTTCTACTCCCCTAGCCAGTACCTATCTGGGTTTAATTTGCTGCTCTTGGGAGAATTCAGTTCTTCTTTCAATACATAGAGGCCTAACACCTGGAGCCTGTGAAAAGACTCTTAATGGACTTTGGATCAGGCCTGAGTTCCTTCTGTTGAGAGCTGGGAAGCCCTGAATGTCTCCAGCCTGGACTGAGGCTCCAAACTTTGCCCTGCTAGTGCTTTGTGTCTGTATGTTTGTGTGTCCCAGAGTATGTCTATACAAGCACTGAGGAATTTGGGAGCATTTTCAAAGTGAATCTGGAGTGCTGCAAGTCAGCTTCTCTCTCCAGTCATGTCTTGGTGTGGATTAAGATGAACTGCCTGAACTTCCTCTGCAGCAGTACGGAGGTCTTGAGGGTAGGATGAGGTGTTATCTGTGCCTTAGAAAGAAGGAATTGCCTCTGATCCCCTTTGGACAATGCCTGCTGACCTTCCTTTCCCACTGCCTTGTCCATGCCTGGTCACCCATGGACAGATTATTGTCACCCTGTCACAGGCCTGCTATGGAAATGCACATTTGCAGATGAAAGATTCCTCCTTCTGAGGAGAACATTTCCCTTGGGATGGCCAGCCCAGGATCTCCACTGGTCATTTTGAGGTCATGGATGGTGCACAAGCTGCCAGCTATGATCTATTGTGCTGGGAGCTTGTCCAGCACAAGGATCAAGCTTGCCTCATCAAGCTGAGATCAGAAGGGTGCTTGACCTGTGTGCCCATTAAGAGCTAAGGCAATTACAAGAATGTTCTCCAGGACTCTGGAATGAGTTTCTGTTCAAAGGACTGAATTAACCCATATTTAAAGAATTGGAGTATGCTGCAAAAGGCAGAGTGGACTTCTGCCTTCACTGAAGCAAGTGATAGCTCGAAAGTGGTTTGCTGCCTGGGTTTCTGTGAAACTTGTGACTTTAAATCTGTTGAAATTCTAATGAGTAGGTAATGATACTAGGGCACTGAGGCCCATGGAGAGACAAATTTGTGAATTGTTTTAAATCTAAATTAAAAAAACATATTGTCATAACACATGAAGCATTCCCATTCTGGTTTTTATAAATTACCTTTTCCTGCAGAACTGCCTTTTCTCAGTGCTGCAGACGGAAGACATCTCAGTGAGTTGGTCTGATGATTTTAAGAAATGGATGTGATTCGTTAGACTCTTCCTCAGCCTACCAGCAATTCCAGGAACAGAAAAATGTCTGGGCACACAAACACTGCTTCTGTACTCCTGCCTTGCCTTGCTGTGCTGCCCTGCATTGCAGAGCCCTCTGGCCATCCTGTGTGCAGAAAGTCTGGAAGAAAGAATTTATGGTTCTTCTTGTACCAGGGAAGTGAGAGAGGGGGGTTGCCTGCTGTCAGCTACAAAACCTTCTCATCTGCTGCCTGAAGAAGCAGAGTCCCCAAGAGAAGCAAGGGGAAGCTTGCCTCTCCTCTCCCCTTGTACTGATATATGGTAAATGAGAATTGCTCTGTGTGAGGGGGAAGTACAAATGTCTTCCTCTGCTATGCCCTGAAGCTTGGCAGAGCTCTGGAAGGGATCCAGAAATGGCAGACTGTGATGGGCACTGTTTTTTTTTTACATACAGCACCATCAGCATATAATGGGAATCAGGCAGCCTCATATTCAAAACACCTGGAAAGCTCAACCTTGAAATGCAGTGGTTTTGAAAATGGATATTCTAGTGCTCTTCAGAGCAAAGAGATCTAGTGGTGGCTTGTCCCACTACAGTGGGTGACCTTCCCTCTCTGTATTTCAGCTCAGAGGGAGCAAGAGTGGCACAGACTTAGGAACTGACTGGCAGAGGGTCTGGCCAGGGCTGTGTTCAGGAGAAGGATATGTTCGTGCCATGAAGTACAACTGTTAATAAGGCTTAGGAAGCAAAAAATGTGGTGTTGTGGAAAGACTGGGGAGAGCTGCCTGTGTCCTAGGAAGAGGATTATGGGGAAAATAGCTCTGGAGAAGAAATTTCTCTGAAGAAAAATTGTCTTCTGGAGAGAAGTGAGGTAGGGCACTACATGGGATAGCATGAAGGGGACGATGAGTTCGTTTCAGCTGTTTTTTCTAAGGGTCCTGAATTAAATCCTTAATTCTGCTGTGTATATCTCACTCTCCCAGAGGAGAAAAAGTTAAAGTATTGAGAAGTAGAGAAGCCTTTTTTTTTTTTTTGTCAGGAAAGAGAATGATAGATCTGGAGAAGGCAAGGAGTGAAAGGATTGTAACTCGTCATAGGGTAATGTGAGGGTGCTGTTCATGAGGTGACCTTACTATAAAGCTGTAGCCCTGGTCTGGCAGAGATTTCCATGCAGACTGAAAAACATTTCTTACAGAACTTTATTAGGATCTCCTGTTTCTAAGGATAAGTATTTTCAACTTCAGGTGCAATTCTGCTATCACTGAACTCAGTGGGGAACTCTGCAGGTGCTTTGCTGGTGCAGGATAGATGTTTGAGTAAATGATAAAATGCAAGAACACTCATGTTTTCCTGCAAAAAATTGGGTAGCAGATTCTAATTCTGGAATGTTTTCTAGCTTCTTGCTTTTCCTCCCCTCCAGCTGTTAATTATATTTTCTGGTTTAGATCTTAAGGGAGGAATTATTTATCTTTTGCTATTTGTGTGGCAGTGAAACATTAACAATCTCTTATTAACTGCCTGTGCTAATTATCTCAACAGCAGCAGTATTCCTGCTCATCAGTGAAGCCATGAAGGGAGAATATGGAGCAGGAATAATCAAATCACTTTGTTGTCCCCTTTCTCTGAAAGCATGGTAGACCTCGAGCCTGCTATGTACAAAATGCAATGTTCAAGGTCTTCTTGTAGAAGGGCAGATGTTTTGAAATGTTTCTGCGGAGCAGTTTGGGGAGTTTTGCAGTGTGCCATAATTCAGTGTTTGCACAGCTGTCTCTCTCTCCTGTGTGCATCGACACAAAACAGCCACATGCTCTTTTAAATGAAATATTTCAACCCAAAAACTTCAATGCTTTAAAACCGTTTGTGTGTAGGAAACCAAAGTGTTTTAATGTGCCAGTGTTCCTCATTTATAATGAGTGCTTGTAGGAGTCCTCTGTGATACCCGTTATTTACAGGAGGAAAATTAGAAATGTTACCTGGCATGTTACTGGTGTAATTAAACTGAACAAAATATAAAATAGGAGTGTGCAATAAATAATAAAATTATTTATTGAAAAAGCTAAGGCTGCTAACACTTATCTAACAGAAAAGATTTTGCAATGGCAGACTTAATAAATATGCCTTTTCCGCAGTACTTTTTGCCACAAAACATAAATCCTTTTTGTTAAATAAGATGACTGAGAGAAAGCAGAGTTATGGAAATACATGACTGATGAAGAGAAGGTGATATGAGTTATTCTAATGTGAAGGGCTGTCTCCTGTCTCCAATGCTGACCTTTTCCCAGTGAAATACATTTACAGTGTTACATGTTGCTTTAATAATTTCAACTATTCTGGTGTGTGAGTTCATAACTCTTAGCTTGAACATGTCTTTTAAAGTAACCATGACCGTTTTGTGAGAGACAAGGGAATCTGATCATTTTTCATATGTGGACATAACTAGGACAAATGTCTGTCCTTGGCATCCAGGTGCTTTCCTACCATTAATCTTCACAGCCCCCTCTGGGGTAGGTGGAGGTTGTTACGCACACATTTTATTCCTGGGGAAGTGAAACAGAACCAGAGCAGCTTGCCCAAAATTTAATCCTGGTTTGACTGAAGTTAATAGGAGGTAAATGCATCACTTTGTTGGAGGCACAATTTCCCACATAGCAAAGATGCATTTCAGTTATCAGGAGTTCCTGTCTGTGCATCCAGCAGCAAAATCACTCAGCTCTGGCCTGTTTGCTGACCCTTCTCGTACGTGTAGCCAAGCTGGAGCTCTCACCTGTGTGAGATAGACTTATATTTTAAATGAGGCCAGGATGGTGTTCTGCCTCCTTTTGCTATTTTTGTCTTTCAAAAAAGTCCTCACCGCAGTCCTCTTAACTTGTAAAAATTATACATATCTTTTATTTTGCTCATTGGAAATGTTCATCTGGTATTTGTGACCTTGGCATAGGGAAGCAGATAGGTCTTGGGCTAATGTTAATCATGTGTAAAGGCATTTGTAAAGGTATTTAAAAGGATACCATTCTCAATGGAATAATCAGGACACTGTCTGCAAAGTAATGAAAATTTTAAAATAACTGGTTGAACAATGCAATGTAGAAATGAATAGGCTGTAGGAAAACCCACATAGTGTCGAGATTGTCTGCCTATTTCTGGCACACTTTTGAAAAAGAGAGGGAATATTGACATATTGGCTCCATCTTCAGATGTTTTAATAAAACAATGTCTTGCTACATAGGCTCAAAGATTACTGCTGTCTCTGTAAAGTGTCTATAGCAGCTTTTCTCTCTTTTTCTGTTGCTGAGTATTGCAATATAGGGGCCAAATGGCTCCAGGCTATTGGAGTGCTAAGGCCAGAGAAGAAGCACAATTTGCAGAATGAATTTCTAGCTCTTCACACCTTCGTGCAGTCACCCTCATCTCACTGCTTTCCCTTGTCATCTTTAGCTGGGAAGGAGAGGCTCAAGCATTTGTTGGGCAGTGAATATGTGCTGCAGAGAGATGTTCATCGGGGTTAAATCAGTCTTTAAAAATTGGACCAGTTCCTTATTTCTGAGAGCACAGCCCTGGGCAGGACGTGCTGTGGATCATGGGTGGCAGCAACTGAGGGAGAGGATGAGGAAAGAGGGAGAGATCCTTTACCCCTCCTTTCAAAGGATGGTTTCTAGGACTTACCTGTTTACAGATTGTATTCAGCCCTGCACCAGGGCACTTTTACTCTTCTAGCCTATTGCAGTTCTTTGACTTCAAGGCCAAGGTCCAGGTAATCATAATCTTTTCCAATATTTTCAGAAAGCTGCAGAACCTACCATGTTCTAGTGGGCAGCCAGCAAGGAGGTCAGAGCTGAGAACAACTAAGGTTTCAAGGCGTGAAAAACTTTATTGCTCTGAGCTGGGCTGGGTATTCAGTCTTGGAAATGTCTGCTCTGTGGGAAGCCAAGGAATAAAATTACTTTGGTTCAACTAAAATGATTTCTTTTCATTTCAAACTTTTTTTTCCCCCATTCTTCATCCAAATTTCAAAATCACTTTATTTTGGGATATAAGTTGGTGTTATATTCAGGCTGAAAGTGGCTGATTTATATCTTCTAACCTTAAGCAATAAATCTCCCTCCACCACTGACTTTGAATAGAGAATTTTCTTTTAAACTAGCTCTTTTACCACCAGCAGTTTTCTCTTGGATGGGTCAGCATTTTCCAAGAGTATAATGAAATAGCTCCTGACCAGCTCTCTTGAGTACCTGATAAGAGTCAGATTAAAGAACTGGAATTGGACAAACTTTACAGATGAGAGCTCATTTCAGTCACTGTGCTTTCACATATAGAGTGATTTCATACATTTCAAAAGAACCATTATCATAATTTATCATTTTTTTTTCATGTTTTTATATCCTCATGAGCAAATAACTTTTTAATTATTATAAAAAGGGGTTTCTACATAATAGGAGAATCCTAGATTATGTTTGACTCAGCCTCTTAATTTAGGTTGCTGTGGCTTTCTGGAAACAATTTCTATTGTATTTTGGTATTGCTTTGTGTTTTACTGACTATTCAATATATTTCCCACGGAGACCAGTTCTGTGTGTTTCCTGTACTGAAGACTATTCAAAGAGGCTATAATCCTGTAATAGTTTATAGCAAAATCAATTTGATATGCCTTGAAAAATATTCACTTGTATTACAGTCAAAGGAAATGTGTGTGCAGAGCGGAGAATTTATATTTGTAATGAATTTCTTGAAGTTGGAAATGCATGTGCTTGTGTAATTGAGGGCCCTCTTATGTTTGACTTAATTTTTCCTTTTCCCAGCTCTTTTTAAGGAGAATCCCATTTTATCGCTACAGTTAGTTAGGAAGGTTTTTAGGATTTTAAACCTCTATTTCACAAAAAGCTCTCCTGTTCAGCAGTATTTTGTGCTAATTTAGCTCCAAATGTTCTGAGTGCCTCTGTGGAAGTAATTAGGTGAATTATTGCTGCGTAGCTCTGTGTACAGTACCTGCCTGGCAGCACATCTTTGAGTTAATATTTAAGAACTACTGCAGCACCCTCAAGTGGTGATGCTGATCTGTATTTACAGCTGGTTTTTTCCCAAATGTTTATTTCGAGGCTTATGAATAGTTTCAGTGTTTTGGGCTCACCTGCTCAGGTATTGTCAGTCCCTGCAGGCTTTATTCAGGTAAAGTGCCCACTAAGTACAATTAATCCCACTGGAATCTGAACAGTCTCGGGGAAGTTTTCCTTGAATTGTCAGATGATTTTATGGAGGGCATAAAGCATTCTCTGTTCCCGCAGTAACTCTGGCTTTTCTGTCAGTTGGGCTGAATAAATAATGTGAGAACCCTACAGAAAGAGAACCCAGCACGTTGGGGTTTTCCTCCGGACTGCACTTGCAAAAAAGGAGCAACTGTGGCGTAAGAAACACAATTCCTTGAGCACACACACTGACCCCAAAGACATCGGTAGCAATGACTTAGGAAGAATGAATGGTATTTCTTAAGGAATTTTTACAATCTTTTTGGTGTAGTTCTTTTTCCATTAGCTGCTTATTTTAAACAAGCAGCTGTGCACTGGATCAGATGAGCAGCCCCTGGTTTGGGGCCTTGCTGCTTCCAAAATTAGCAAGTGGAACCTCTCCTGGTGTTTCAGCTCCTTCTAATTCTGCTGAGCCTTCCCAGTAACAAGAGTCATTACCCTGTAAAACAAAAGGCCATAGGATAAGCCTGTGCACCCTCCTGCCCCCAGTACAGACCTGCATGAGCAAATCACTCAGCTCCGCTGGTCTCATCCCTAAAACACTAACGAGAAATTTCGTCTCAGAAATTTACTGTAAGCCTTAATGGGTGTTGTCTCTAAGGGCCTTAAGTGAAAGCAGATATCAAATCCCTTAAAACAGTGTGTGCTGGACAGAGCGCACAGTGTGGTGGGAGTGGAAACTCTCCCCCACCTCCAGAGCTGCTCTGTGTCCTGTGTGCTGCTGCTCTGCTGTGGGTTGGCAGAATGGCACAGCTGCTTGTTTACCACTGCAACTTCTAGAAGGTCTGGCATATTTTCTGTATCAAACTCAGAGAACAGGCTTGACAAGCACTATTAAAAAAAATCAATTTTATTTCTGGAGGGTAGAAGGTGAACCAGACTCTTATTTATAAAATTGTATCGATCCAAATGAATTTTCTTCAGATTATTATAAATAATAAATTTTAATTAATTTTTTTCTTTTTGCTCTTTCTCAGCTATTTGACATAGAAAATAGAAATCACTAGTATTGTAGGCTTTGTCCTCCTGTCCCTTTTTTTTTTTACCTCTCTTTTCAAAAAAGACTCATTTTAAGTGTGCCATCTAGGTTGCCATCTATATAAGAGACTACATTGTGTTCGGAAGAGAAGCATGTCAGTAGAGGGCAGGGTCCAACAGTAGTGAGTTTCCAAAGGGATCTGATAAAGAAATGACAACTATTTTCTAATATTAACCATATAACAGACAAAAACTGTCTGTGATGGAGCGTATTTAATTTAATGTCTGTACTGTGATCTTAAAGGCCTGCTGTCAGCTTAGAAATCACAGTGTGATCTCTTTTATTTTACTTTTTCTATAGAAAATCTCTACCGGTAGCAAAAAAAGAGAGTGAGATTACTTTGTAAACTTGCCTTAGGCTGCTCCTAAAATAAGCAGAAAGGTGCAATCAGGCCTGTCCCACCATGGCTGCAGTACCAAGCTGGGATATGCTGGCAGCCCACACTGCAGCTGACCCACAAACCTACTTTGAGACATTTTGGGGCACGTGTGGGGCTTGCAGGGTGGCAGGGCATGTGGCTTCTGCTGCCTCTCAAACTAGGTGGCCTGGCTAGAGAATTGTCTGTGCTGGAGAGGGGAGCTAAACTCAGCATGAGGATCCCAGTCAAGGTTGAGTCATGAGAACAAAGATCAGCCTTGGATCATGAGCTCAGTGCACAGGTACATCACAGATAAAGCAGTGCTCCTCTACAGCCCCTGGAAAAAGCAGGCCAGAGATGAAATCATTGCCAGTGTACTTATTTAGAAATAGGCCTCCTGGAGTGTTCTGAAAGTAATACTATTTTGGGCTTAGGAGACTGGGAAATTCCAAAGATTTGAGCCCCTTTCAAGTGTTTTCTTTCCTTTTTCATAGGATCATATAGTCACGGTATCGCTTAGTTTGGAAAAGATTATCGATACCAACCCACCACTAAACCATGTCCCAAGTGCCACATCTACACATCTTTTAAATACCTTCAGTGACTCCACCATTGCCCTGGACAACCTGAACCAGTGCTAGATATCCCTTTCCATGAAGAAATTTTTCATAATATCCAATGTAAATCTCCCCTGATTGACTTGGGGCCATTTCCTGTCATCCTGTCACTTGGAAAAGAGACCAATCTCCACCTGGCTATAACCTCCTCCCAGAGAGCTGTAGAAAGCAATAAGGTCTCCCCTGAGCCTCCTTTCCTCCAGGCTGAGCACCCTCAGCTCCCCCAAACACTCCTTTTAAGACCTGAGCTCTGATACAAGCCATATTTCAATATTTTCTTGCAAATTCTTTAAACCAAAGAAACCTCTGTGTGTTTCAAGATGAGGCAGTTTTTTTTTGGTAGGAAAATCCCAGGTAATTTAAATTCCTGCATATCCTATTCTAGTCAAAACACAGTTTTGCCCCATTTTGGGGTGACTGTCCTACTTCCTGGTTATGTCATGTCTGTTATCCAGCAAATGTTTCCACCTCTGACAAGTTGTTGCCTGCATTTGTCATAATGCACCGCAAATGTCGGTACCACGTGCGCTTCATCTTCAAGGACCCGTATGTCTCTGGGTGACACAACTAGGCCATGCTAATTGGTTTTGAGGCGTCATCCACTTCCAAAAATACCAAGCAACACCAATACAAGGATATACACCAATATGTCTTTGAATGGGGATACTCTTTTCTCAGTAAAGGAAATTTTCATGAAAATTATTCCTCCCAGAATCACTAGCAAATTCTGTTTTACCAAGTTACTGGATAGGCAAAGGCATATTTAAATTGGGGGATAATAGCTAGAATAAAAAAATCCCACAGAAAAATGGTAAAATTCACTCAGCCTCATGAAGTTGAAGAAGGGTATGGTGTGGTTGTTTATGTGAAATCATTGAAGATACAGTGTTGAGAAACAATTTAGTGATTTAAGAACCTTAAATTCCAAATAAATGGTGGTGCTGGTTCTGTCTGCCCACTGCTGACAATACTCCTGGAGGGAAGGCGTCAGTCAGTGTAACAAGAGATGTTTCGTCAGAAGTTACTTCCCTAAGTCATGGTGGATTAATTTTTTCAATTGCTTTCAATGTTGGTGCTTTTACAAAATGCAGCTCTAGTGCTGCTGAAGTTGTGTTGCAGAAACTGTGATGGACTCAACAGTTCATTTTTGGACCCTGTTGAGACATTTTTAGCTGCCTAGTTGCTGCTTGTCTGTTTTGTGGGGAGGAACAAGGGGATTTGAATACTGATGTGTACTTGTATAAAATGGAGGGAATTAGGTTATTTTTCTCTGGAAAACAAATATTTTTCAGAGGTCTGAAATTATCAGTTGCAGTCAGAATTTCCCAGGATTGTCTTTGTCACTCTTTTATTCAGATCATGATGAAGCAGCTTGTATTTTTTCACTTAGCAGAGTCCTGAATTGCTTTTATCTGTGTGGTGAAATTATTGAACATCTCTAAAGTTAGTTTTCATATTTTTTTCAGTTCACTTGACATGTTTTTATGCTTCCTTGGCATATGCAAATAAATATACATACAGATAGATTTCTAAGTCAAGAGTGACTAGATGTGTGAATGGCTTGTTTCACAAAGCATTGGGTTTATTTGTTGAGTTTTTTTTAAAGATATTACTTAACAAGCCAATAAGAGCTCTGACAGCTTAACTGTCAACTAGAAATAAAATGCTCCTAAATTTAGGTACATGCAGAAAATACGTCAAGATTCACGTAAATATCCCCTGGAATTTTCCAAAGCAACATCTCATGTTGATTATGCCATCAGTGATCTGATTTTGGTAATTCCAGAGTGTATTCCAGTACCTCACGCTGCTAAGTACCCTTGCAAAGATTAGTGCCTCTGGCATATATTGGAAGAGTGCAGTAGAGTTAAAAAGAAGCACATATGTTGGTGAGCTTAATCCAGGTATATCCTAAGAGGTATTTAAAATAAAAACCACTCATGGGTTGGCTTGTTTATTGACCCTAAATAGCTGTGGTCATAAACTTGTGTTAAATTGGTATAGACATAATTTATTAATCTATCAGTCTTCAATTCTTATCCTTGTGTTTCCCACCTCTTAAAAAATGAATGCACTCCTTGTCAGCCATTTATAATCCTGTATATTGTTAGATAATGGCAGTTGACCAGAAATATTTACAAACATTTAAAACCACTTCCATGAGCCACAGCCATTTTAGACTTCATGTTACTGAGACAGGTGAATTGGACAAATGGTGTAATTTGCACTTAGAAAACTATGAGCAATCTGGTAAGCTTTTTTCCCTAATCAATCCATGAAGGCAAATAGGCAGGAAAGAACATATACCAGCACTAAGAGTGAAAAAGCACAAACATCTACCAATTTAAATTAGTCCCAAATCCAAAACGGGGTTATTTACTTTGTGGTGATTTCAGGGGGCTTCAGGCAGTTAATCTAGAGCTGTGCTCCATAAAGTCCCTGCTCAGAGCCCACTTGGCTCCAGATGACCGGAACTCATCAGATGCTTTTCTGTTCAGCCTGGAAACTTTCTGGAGGACCCACAGTGGCAGTTCTGTACTTTCAAAACTGCCCATAAAGACATCCCAGAACAGCTCCTCATCCTTAATCCTGATGGGAAACAGAAACTGGGCTGAATTGTACCCACAGCCTTCAGGATTGCCTGATCCAGTATTTATTCCTAGAGAATATCCAACATGCTCCCTCACAGGGAGGAGTTTTGCAAACTATCATTGCTCTTTTCTCTGTGAAAGGCTGCAAGAGAAGAATGTTTGAATATGCTGAACCTGTGCCAAACTGGAGGAAGAAACATATGCCTGGCAGGGTCAGAAGGAGAACAAAGGAGTGGGAGGATATTTGGTTAGCCTAAGGTAGCCTTTTTGAGATGTCCACTTGTCTAAATATATTTTTTCCCTGCATATTCATATTTCTCTCTAGGGTTTTCTTTCAGCTGGGGGGTTCCAAAACCTAAAATTGTGTCATTATATCCCCTGAGTCTCTTAGTAAATCTAGGTTTTAGCTCTCTTCCAAGCAACAAAAAAACCTGTGAATTTAGTGACAGCTAGTCTGAGGAATCAGATATGTTTAAAGAAAATCTTTGTATTATTAAGAAAAAAGGTCTTTAAATGAAATTATTTTGTCTTGTCTACTCTCTTTGAATCCTGTGGCATGCATTTGAAATGCTAATTCATTAAATTCCTTCTGTTTCTCCCAGATTCTGCATGCACAAGTTCTTTTTGGCAAGTGGAAATTCAGAATTTCTCCAAGGTACTTTGCTTCTGCGTGCTGCCAATTTTACAGTGGTGAATAAGAAGGGAATTGCATCAGCTTCTCCCAACTTGGGCAATTAAGGATGTGCAGATGTGGCTCATGCACATAAATGGAGCAGGAACCTTGTGCGTCCCTTTCACATAGAGAGCTGAGCATATCTCTTGCCTTGACTCAGAGTCTGTCTGAAGTCCCTGACCGAGGTGCCAAGAGATGCTTTTGCAAGATGGTTACTTTTCTGATAGATCTGCAGCACCCTACTTTGCCTTTCTGAAGACAAATATGTCCCCTTTTCTTACCAGAAACCCTTTTGAGGGATCAGATTAATCAGGCAACCTGGTTGCTGTCATGGCATATCTGGCTTGAGTGTCAAACTTTGGCAGGTTGCAAAGCACAGAGGAATGTGCATCGTGGGGAGAGGTTCAGGAGCATTAGCCAAGTCTCACATGGACGCCAACAGCTCGTGGCATCCAAAGAAAAATGTATTTATCTGTAATGCTTGATTTCCTGGCTTCTCTTGAAGACATGGAACTGGGATCTCATCCTAGCTTCCCTCAGATAAAGCTTCCAAAGACGGAATGTTAATTAAGACAAGAAAGACAGTCTGCAAATTTCTATTGGTATGGATAGCAATAGTAGGTTCAGGGGTAGGCCAGGACCCTGATGTGCTGTACAGATGTACAAACACATGTACATCAGTAGTTTCTTTAGGCTTTGCATTACCTTTTCGAGCACTAGACTTGCACAAACATTGTTCCTGACTCCTCTCTTCTGTGTTGTTGGCTTTTTGGTTATTTTGGTTTTGTTTCTTTTTCCCCTGCCTTTCATCACCTCTGTACCAACTGCAAAATCAAGAAAACCATATGGGAAAGACCTACTAGGTCATGTGGTCTATCATTTTGCCAGTTGGCAGGATTATGCCTTACAGCACATTTTCTAATGCCTCACATAGGCTATTTATAAATGCCCTCAGCATTAGAACTTCCAACCATTTTCTTTGGAAACAGTCCTGCTCACACTACTGGGAAGAACCTGCTGATATTCACCTACATGCTCTTGATTTTATTTAATTAGGCCTAGGTGAATATCACGATACTCAGTGGTTAAAATCACCTCTCTGCTGACCACTGAGAGAACATTTATCCACCAGGTGTTGGAATTACCCTCTGGAGCAGCTGATCTCCCTGGTTTTGAAAACCCTCCCATTGTGTGGCTCCAATTAATCCCGTACCACCCCAGCCTGTCTCCCTGCTCCCAGGAGTGTTGGTGCTTTCCATCTCTGACAGTTTTGGTCCATTTCTTCTCTGACTCTTTGACGTCACTTGATCTCCTTTTTCTCTCAGCCTTCCCTGTGCTTCACTGTGTCCCTGCCTCTTCTATATGCTTTTGATGTTTTTTCTTCATGGCTCCCTCATGGCCCATCTGTTCTCCTGAAGAGCCTTTTCTTCCAGCCTACTTTCTTTTTTCCCCAAAATCTTGTATCCTGTAAAGCCACCAGTGTCTATTGTTCCCAATACTTGAGTATCAGTGTTTTCCCCACAAAAGCCTTCATTCAAGCACTTGTGGAGGATTGAATTATTCTTGTGGTTCCCAGAAAACTAATTTTGCCAACATTTCTCTTAGTCCAGCCTGGAAAGTTATCTTGTTTGTTTAGGGATTTGTGTTTGGTTTATTATTTTTTTAATCATTATAAAACCATGAAGATTATTTTTCTGAATAGTGTGCGATTCCAGAGAGAAATATGCTTCTCTATGTCCTAAGCTCACTCATTGTCCAGTGCTGCATTTCTACATCATTTGCTCTGAGATGCTGCTAGCACAAATAATGAGCTAAGAAAGTATATAATAATATAATAATATAAAAACAATAAGCTCAGCATGTTAATTCCACAATTTATATTACCCCTCCACAGCCCTACTGTCACTTGTCTTGACACAGTGCAATGCTCCCCCCAATACACCCCTAAGGTCAAAATGAATGATCAAGGGTATCCTCAGGGACTGCTGAATTGATGCATTTGGCACAGGAAAGGGAATTTCTGTTCTGGTTTGGTTGGGCTGGGTTTTCAGTGGACACCAGGCAGCAGATGTATAGAGGGTATGAGCCTGGGGCCAGTAGAGATTCATGAGCTGGATGTTTTTATCCTGGCTGACCATGGTAATGGGACTTACAATATTGTATCTTTGTCTTTCTAGTGCCTAGACTGTTGCTATTATAAAAAACCCAGAGGTTTTATATTAATAAATACAGAAATTTTAAGAGAAAATACTGACTTGGCCTTTTTGGGAGTGATACCAAAAAAAAAAAAACCAGGAAATTCTAAAATTCTTTTAGATGTTCATTGGAAAATGAAAATATAATAATTTAAGTGTACTTGAACAATTGAAAAATTATTTTTTGTTAAAAAACCCACTAATCAACTGCTTAATAACTATTGCTACTTGAAAACTAGAAGCAAGTTCAGCTCTGTCTGCAGCAAACTCTATATTATTTAGATAGCAAGCTCACAAATTGCTTTGTCAGAGCAGCAGAATGGAATGTGAATAACAATGCTTGAATTTCCTGACAGATGGAAGTAATATCTAAATAAAAAATATCCAAGAGTAATACTGCTGGATTGATTCTTTACCAGTGGTATTTTGAGCTGACTTGTCTGAAAACAAACATTTTATGTAAAGTTTTAAAGGCAGTAGGGCTTGGTTTTGACCTGCTTTTGATTGTGTTACATTAATAGTGCTGAAATATGGGGACACTGTTTATTTATACAACATGAGGGGAAAAAAGTGTCATTTTTATCTGAATGCTTTAAAATGTCAGTAAAACATACTTTGGTGCTGCAGGGAAAATGTCTTAACTAACACACTTTATTTTGATGGAAATGTCACTAGTTAGGAATCAAACCTCCCTTCAAAACTTCGGATACTGAATTAAATATACAACTGAGAGACGCTTGAGGACACTGTTTGTTTTGAAGTGCCTTGATTTTTATCTTGGGATCTCGTTGCAGGATTTAGGGAAAGGATTTTTTTTACATATAAGATGTGTGTTTAAATACAAGAATCTTACGTTTGTTCTTTTGAAATATGTTGGCTCTTTACACGTGTTCCATAATGCAAACCGCTCGCCTCTCCTCCAATCTTGCCATAGGCTGGAAAGGTCTTTCACTGCGATGTAACCCCAGTTGCTGATGTGGTGTTTGTTTAGTGCCATTTTGCTGCCATGTCTCGATGTTTCCTGTGTTTCTTTTCTTTTGTTCCATGTTTTCCATGCCCTGTTGGTGTGCAGCTTTTATGACAGTATCTGGTCACATAACCAGGACATCATAGAGGACTCTGGGCTCCAAGCCATGCACAGATGAACAGCAAATTAACCAGGGGCATGCAAGTGGAGGGTAGAGGTGCTTCCAGCTCTGAGCAGTGACTCAGGAGCACTGGGCTGTGTCCCTCCCTAGCAGGCAGGCAGGGCTACCATAACACGTTTGTAGGGGCCAAGCTACATCCTGAGATAACTTGTGCACAGGCAGGCTGGAGTGCTCTCCAGGGTGCTTAATGAAATCATCTGGGTCCCCTATGACTCAGAAAAATCCTCCTGCTTTCAGCAAAGGCATCGACTGACTGATCCTGGCGAATCTTAGTGCAGGGCGTTATTCAAGATACTTCTGCCTCCAGCTGCCTGCCCAGCCCTTCCACACAAGGTCAGTCTCTCTGTAGCAGCGTGACAGAAATGTGTCTTGCAGTTCCCAACTGGTGCAAACTATCTTGCTTCACCCACTGTGATACCCAGAACATGACGTTAAATTGTCTCTGCTGTCCCTGGTCTGTCATGGAGTGCAGAGCTGGAATCAGAAATGCCTTTAAATAGGCATAATTATTTATTTTCGGGCAAATGAATCACAGCCCAAAGCTGCATGATCAGGATATTTTGGTGGATGAGGACCATTTGGCTGTTTTCACTGAGCTCTTAAAGTATTTGACATTGCAATTTTGTGTTTCCTTAATATAATTTTTCCATGAATTGTGTACACACATACATGCACAATATATGCGTGCATGACTTGGCAAACTCAACTATGTGAAATCTTGGTTCTTAAGAATTAAAACCACAAACAATGTATTTGGATTTTAGGATTGGTCCTTAGAGGCTCTTTAGGTTTTGAACTGGGCTGTGATGCTGAATGTTTTCTTTTTTCTGTATTTTCTTTGAAACTTTTGAATTCAGACATTTAATCTTCTCTGTTTTTTCCTGCCTAGTGGTTTCGTCTTGCCTTTTTGTGGCTTTCTTTGATTATTCCTTTGTGTCCTAGTTTTTCCTTAGAAGTTAAAAATACATTATTTCTTTTAATTTCATTCTCATTTTTCCAGCACTACTTGTCACCAATTCCAAATATCATAAAGTCACTCTCAATGTAGTTCAAGGTGGAATTTAGCTGAGTGATGTGTCCAGATTTTTGGTAGTCAATTTGTGTGTGAAACAGAAGTTATAAGGGGCCCAAGTGGCTTCTGGAAAGTTACCTCTATTATGATTTATGTCACTATGACTTAGAAGCCAGACCTTTGCTTCAGAGCATTGTGTGCTCATCTTGTTTTTTAATTAAATGTCAGGATCTCAGTTGTGAAGATCAAAATGATTCCTTCTTTCAAGTTCTGTCAGGAAGGCGATAGAGCGTTTGTTTTTGTTTTCTTTCTTGATGAGGTAAGGTTCCCTTTTCATCTAAATGCTAAGACTTTTCATCCCTGTCTTTGAAGACACAAATAAAAAGGAGTGGATGAAACCATTCAGACGTAAAGAGATTTTTGATCAGGCAGTTGTTGAAATCATGGAGGGGGGGATAGTTGCACTTTAGAATATTGTATACATGATCTATTGATGTGGGGGTTTTTTTAAGACTGATGAAATTACATGGATCAGAGATGATATTATCTTAACAGCTAAAACTTTAAGCAAGAACAGTTTTTAGAAATATTTCAGCCCATAAAATCCACTAGTTATAATGAAGTTTGTGATCTCTTCAGCAGCAAGGCTATCCGTGGGAATGGGCAAACACCGGTTTATGCTTTGCGTGTTGTAATCCCGCTATCTTTGGTAAATTTAGAGGTCAAAGGGGAGGATTTTGGAGAACAGAAGAGGGGCCAGCAACTCTGCCACTTCCCTTTAAACCTAAGCATCTGTTGCTATGGAAACCGCGGAGCCTGATGCTGGAGCAACAGGAATTGTCACCCCTGTCCCGACGCGGCCGTGCTGGGCTGGCGGGGCTGGACCCTGCCGGCAGCTCGGCTGTGCGTGCCCGAGCAGTGCCCGAGCAGTGCCCGAGCCGTGCCTGAGCAGTGCCCGAGCAGCGCCGGGTCCCCGCCCGGAGCGCGGAGCGGCGGCCGCGGCTCCCGGGCTGAGGGAGCGGGGCCCGGCGGCCCCGAGCAAAGCCCGTGACGCGGAGGTCCCTGCGCGCTCCCGGCCCCGGATCCCACCCTGACCCCGACCCCGGCTCCGGCCGAGCCCATCCCAGCCCTGCCCCGGATTCTTCCCCGGCGCCGGGACCGCGGTTGTTTATCCCCGGCCGGAGCCGCCGGGAGCCGCTTTGGGCGGATTTCCACTGAGGGGCGCTGAAGCACGTTTTAATGCAGCAAAAATGAATTAATACAAAAATAGTAAGAGACGCGATTTACCGGATTATTTTAAAAAGCGACGACGACAACCACCTCCAAAAAACGCGCAACCCCCCCTGCTCCGTCCTCTCGCTGGCTGTGGGGAGACGGGGGAAGGAGGAGGACGGGCGGAGGGGACGGGGACAGGGCAGTGGTCGCTTGCCGGGCTGAGCCGTGCCCGCGGCCGCTGGGGCAGGGCAGGGCAGAGGGGAAGCTTCGCCCTCCCTCCCCTCGCCCCCTCCTCGGGGCCGAGCCACTCGGCGCTCAGCGGCCTCCTAGAGCCCCTCCGGCTGCCGGTCCCGCCTCCCTGCCTCGCCTTCCCCCTCCCCACCTCTNNTTGGCCTAACACATCTATGGCTCCTGCCCTAGACAGTGGAGTTTGGATGGTTGTTTCTTTTTTTTTTTTTTTTTTTTTTTTTTTTTGAGTTGTTTCCCCGGGGGAAAAAAAAAAAAATAGGCAGGAAAAAACCCCAGAAGGTACCGAAAAGGAGATGATTGTAGAAGAGCCCTCCTTCCCAAGAAGAGCAACGTGCTTTGAATGAGGTTTCCCAGCCTCTTCCACTCCGTCTCACACACTCTGTCACTCTGCCTCTCGCTTGTGCACACTGTTGGTATGCGACCTCGGAGGCGACTGCTCCGTCACCTCTGCCTGGGGAGCCGCTGACAGCCAGCGATTGAGCCAGCCCCCCTTCCTTTTTTTTTTTTTTTCTTTCCTGCTTTTGCAAACACACACGCACACCCCCAAAGCACATTTAATGCTGATCCACTCAGGCGCCATTATCGGGGGTACGTCTTCGTGGAGTGTTTTGGTTCTTTTTTTTCTCTTCTATTTTTTTTCCTTCCCAACACTGGATGGTGCAGCATTCCCGGGGCCTGTGGTGTTACGGCTCGATTGCGTTTTATTATTTATTTATCTGTCTTCTCTCTTCTTCCTTTCATCACTCCCCCATCTCTGCTCTCTTGATTCCCCCCGCTTCTCTCCGGGTGCCGGTGCAGAGGACCGGGGAGCAGGATCCCTCTCCCTCCCTTCCACTGATGTGGGACTGATCCTCACCCGCGTGTAGCATGCTGTAGCCAAAAAAGAAGAGAGGAGGGGAAGAAGAAAAGAAGCGGCTCTCTTTCCCTCCCTCTCCCTCGCTTCCCGCGGATTGACTTCATGGCTTCACTGTACCAGCGGTTCAGCGGGAAGATCAACACCTCCCGCTCCTTCCCCGTTCCCCCCGAAGCGAGTCACCTCCTGGGCGCCCAGAGCAGCGAGGAGGACGGCGCTGCCGGCAAGACCCCGCGTCCATTGCAACAGGAAAGCAGCCGGCCCCGCTTCCAGTACCAGTCGCGAAGTGACTGCGAGGAGGAGGATGTAAGCGCCGGTGTCGTTCGCGTGGGGTTGGGTTGGGTTTTGGGTGCCCCCCCCTCCCCGCCCCCTGTCCTGCGGGATGGCTGTGTGCCCCTCTAGGCTGGCAGCGGTTTCTTGCGGTTTGTCCGATCTTCCGGGCGGGTCTTTGCGCTCCTTATCTTCCCCTGAAGTGCCGGGAATAGTACGGGACGGAGCCCGCTGGGAGTCGAGCCGAGGCAGGACTCGCCCGCCCCCGCGCTGTCCCCGCGGCTCTCCCCGGTACCGGGCCCCTTGCGCGGCTCTGCGCTCCCGCGGAACCGGGACCGGGCTGGGGGGTGCGGGCTCAGCACGTTAGGAATCGCCAAGTGCCAGCTCCGTCCGGCTGCTCCGAAGCAACGTGGAAAGGCTCCCCGGCCCCCCTTTCTTTTTTTTTTTTTTAATTTTTATTTTATTATTCCTCGTTTTACCCTTTAACACTCTCCCGGGGCAGAAGTCTTCACCTCGTCCTTCCCTCCTCGCTTTCCTGTCAGCCTCCCCCTAACCTGGCAGCAGGGAAACTTTTTAACCCCTGAGCAGCCATTTCTGGGCCTCTCTCTCCTCCCTCCCCGCTGCCCCTGGGCGAGCCCCCGCCAGGAAGGCGCAAACTTCGGCCGCGCACCTTCCGCTCCCGCGCTGCTTCCGAGAGCAGCGACTTCAAAGGGTGCATCTGCATATCGCCTTAGTAACGAGTGACTAATCCAGGCCGCTGGCTGCCTGCTGTGTCCGATGGAGTTAAACTAGTCTGGGTCGATCGCCCCTAGTTCTTTCAGGGTGGAGAGGAGGGGGACAGGGGATTTGGAAAGCAGAAAGACTAAGAGAAGAAGGGCCGGTGACAGATCAAAACATGTGGCTCCCCATCACTGGCTGGTGTTAGGTTTGCAGAGGGATTCGAGTGTGTTTTGCCTCTGTGGAAGCACACACAAGGGGAAGCAAATGGCTGCAGTTGGGAATAATGTTTGTGTCTGTTAAAAATACTTCTTGCCCGAGTGGGACGCGTTAGCTTTGCAGCAGGGTTTAGCTTTGGCTCTGGGAGCCTTCCCAAGCAAGACACAGCTTCAAGCCACAGCAGCAGGGCTGCTTCACTCAGAGGAGAGAGTTTTGCATGCAGGGAAATGTCCTCGGATCGTCTTTTAAGTCCCTGTCCATTTTTCCATCCCTTTGTAAAGACTTTTGTGGTCCATAGAGCAAGTGCACTTCTGTCAGCAATGGGGCCAATCGACCTAAACCTCTCCCCGAGGTGACTGAATGCTGACAGCCCCGGGGGACAGCAGTGACAGGGACCCGAATTGACTCTTTTCTGTGACCCGCTCAGTGTCAACGATCTCGACACTGCTGCTCCTTGGCCCTGGCCAACTGCGGGAAGGGACCGTGTCCCTTTCCCTGTCGCCCACATCCACTCGTGACTCTCCCCCGGTGTGGCTGGGGACACGGGGCCCTTCCTGGCGGTGTGCTGGGCTCTAGGTGTCGCTGCGAGCCAGCGGAGTGCCACCTCCAGGGCTGGGCTCAGGCACATTTTCCTCGTTGTTTTAATTTCGCTCTCCTGGGTTTGGAGACAGCAGATGTCTGGAGCCGCTTCTCTGGTCACCAGAAGCGCTGAGTCCGGAAGCACAGGAAAGCCTGCAGTTTAGCATGTGCGAGTGATTTCTGCTGACAAGCTCCGTAATAATATTAATAAGAATATTCTTTAACTTCTAAAAGGAGAGTTGGGTTTTTTTTTTGTTTTGTTTTTTGGGGTTTTTTTTCCTTTCCCATTTCACCCCTCAGAGTTGTGTGGGTGAAGTGTACTGCTGGGCACTGCTGTCTGTTGAGGGACACTGCTGTCTGTGCCTACCTAGATGTCTTCCCCAACGAAGTGCAAAAAGTGTGGCCAGAAACAGGGATTTGGGGTGCCTTCTAAAGGCACGTGGACACTTCGTGTGAATTGTTTTTAAAGGGGGCAACGTGTCTGAGAAAGTCCCCGGGACGGGTTCGACAGTTCCCAGGTGCTCCCGTCCAGCTGTTCAGGTCGGGAGGATGAAGTCATGACGAGCAAATGCTCTTTAAATCGTGTGTTTCAGGGGGCGGGGATCCCTCCCGCCCGGGGGGACAGGCGCCGGCAGGAGGGGCAGGACTTGGAGGTGTCCGCGGTGCTGACCCGGAGCGGAGCAGGGGGAGCTGTCCGCGGTGCCGAACCGGCCTGTCCCGGGTCGGGGGAAGCTGTCCGCCGTGCTGAACCCCTGCTGTCCCAGGTCATGGGGAGCTGTCCATGGTGCTGAACCCTCATGTCCCTGGTGATGGGGAAGCTGTCCATGGTGCTGAACTCTCCTGTCCCTGGTTATGGGGAGCTGTCCATGGTGCCGAACCTCTCTGTCCCGGGTCATGGGGAGCTGTCCGTGGTGCCGAACCCCTCCTGACCTGGGGAGCAGGAGCTGTTAGCTTTGCCAAACCCTCCCAAGACCGGTGCTGAGGTGAGCTGGCAGTGACCTTGTCCTGATGAGATCGGCAGAGACAGAGGGCTCCTTTCCCACCCCCAGTGGCAGCAGTCAGGCTCACTCAGGACAAGCAAATGCAGCCCTGGACAAGAGACCCCCAAGGAAAAGGGAAAAGTGAGGGAGAGAGCGGTCAAAGACTATGAGAGAAGTACAAGGAGAGTGGTCTGTTTGTGTTGGGTGCCAGGAGAATGTGCTCTTGCTCATCATGGGTAAGAGCTTAGGGAGACAGCATTGGAAACACTTTTCTAAGATTAGACTTCTGTTTTTTGTTTTGCACAAGTGGGACATTCACAGTCTCCTTCGTCTTTTGACATCAATGTAGAAGGAAAACCCCAAACTTAAACATATAGGAACAAAAGGTTTTTTTCCCTGCCCACACTTGGAAATATCAAAACAAAGCTGAGAATGAGACTGTTCTGTTCCTAACTTTGTCATGTGATTAATAATAGGGAGAGAACTGAGTGTATTTTATGGGTTACTGATGATGACTTTTCCCATTGAAATATGTGTGCTGCATTCAGCACTGTATTTTTAAGCACCAGCACAGACCTCAATGCAGTACAAAACAGAGGGAAAGACAGGATCTTGCCTTTGAAGGTCACAGTATTGTAAATAAGCATTCTGTCCACTGGAAGTACTACTGGTGGAAAAATACCATGTGAAACCTACACAGAGTTAAGGAGGAGGTAGTAACTCCCTAATAAAATTAAAACCAAAACCAATAATGATTTTATTTGACAACTGCTGACTTACAGACAGCATTGAGGAACACTTGGGAACACTATTTTTGTAACATGAAAGCATAGTAAAGTAGAGGTCACAACATTCTTTTGAATTTTAAAAAGTTTTTACTGTGTTTCAACTCATGGCAGGTATATGAGAAAATATATTTATAGTAGACCTAACTTCTGAACAAAACTGGTATTAAATCTTGCAAATTTTTCATGTTAATTGTTAATCTGATGAGACAATCATGCTATTTATGGGAGAAGTAATAAGGAAACTAAGTCCAGTAAAATGACTCCAGAAAAGCACTTCCTAGTTGACTCAGTGGCATTACTCATATTAAAGTTAATTATTGCAACAGCTCTAAATAAAATTCTGATGACACATTAACCTCGTTATAAGATTAGGTTTTCACTACATTTATTTAGAGGAGGAAACATCTGTGAGAACTCTTTGTTCAATTTAGTGTGGTGGTATAGCAGATTATGAAGAACTTTGGTGACATAATTCTCTTTTTCAGATTGATGAGATTACCTTTAAGTGGTAATTTTGATTGGTTTACCTTTTAGACTGATGAAATAAATGCTTTGCATATTGTACAGTGGAAAGAATTTTCTTCTACATGTTGACTTGAGAACTTTTTTCCCATAAGATAGAGCTTCTTCATCTTTTCCTGGCTTCTTCTTCGGCATCACTGTGATTAATGAGTTTAATTTTTGCAGGCAACTGCCAGGAGGTGCTGAGTAAGATGTATCATGCTGATTGTGTGTAACTCTGCTCCTTTTAATTACTGGGATGATAACAATGCATTAATCAGGTGCATAAAAAATTCAACACTTTTCTCTAACGTGGAATATTGATCTATTTTATAAGGCACTGACTGTAAAACAATGATCACAGAAGTACTTTTTAAACTGAATTTTGTATGATAAGTTATCTGTTATAAATATTGAATCCTGCACTGAAACGTAATAACACTTTTTTATATAAAAAGCCACATGCTGCATTCTTACAGGTTCATTACTTAGCCAAAACTCTTCTTGACTTTAACAAGAGACGTAAGCATAATAAAAATAAAAGCCAGTCCCAAGTACAAAAGCTGTCATTCCTATGAATATTCTTTCAAAAACTGAATTCTGATTTTTTTTTTCTCTGCATTTGCTTAAAACTACATTTGGCCATATATTATACTTTACTAGTTCTGTAATTGATTATTCAGACTGATTTATCTCTTGAGAAGTTTTTCATTCAGATATAAATAGAGATCATTTTGAGATAACCCAGTAAAACTTCATTTTATTCTTGGATAAATTAAGGATTTAGTAAATCAAATATCTTTTGTTAACAGAGTGAGTCTGAGAAAGTGAGAATCAAAGCCATCAATGTAAAAAAAAAAAAAAAAGTAATTTTGTGTGTCAGACTTGCTGTTGCATGTAATTGAAAGTGTTAATTTTCAGTTCATTATTTGTCTAATAGGAAAAGATATTGCCTCCTAGAAATGTGTGTCAAGGACAGTGTTTCAGAAAGGTTGAGGCCTGAGCTGCAGGCAACTAGCATTTAAAAAATGGCATGTTTTTTCCTGAAGAGATGAGTGAACTGATTGTATAGAGGAGTTGGTATGACTGCAGAAATCCTAACTTTGTCGTAAGCTATAATAATTTGAACAGTAATCAGAAGTCTGTCTATAGATCTGTACTGCTGTGTGTATGGGCAAAAACTACTGTTTGAGTCTGTAAGAATCTCCTGTTCTGCCTCTTTTTGGCGAGTTCTTGGATGCTGAACTCAGTTATCCTACAGCCATTAAGATGCAGAGTTCTGGAATGGTTCTTTCAGCAGAAATAGTTAGGCCCTGCTGACATTCTGTAACTCACCTTTTGAAATTAATAAAAACTGCAGCTTACTTCCTTCAAAAGGAATAGTTACAAACCTTATAAAAATCATTCATCATATTTACACAGAAACCCATCATATATTTTGTGATTACTTGATACTGGACACTCTGATCTGCAAGTGATACACTTTTTATACTTTGCTTTATAGCTATATTTATAATTGAACCAACATATGATATTTCCTGCCAGTTTAAAATCAGCCTCTGTTTCTGCAATCTTCACTAGCTATGGTGATGATGCACACACTAAAATATCTGCCAGAGAAAATGTATTTTTAAGTATTCAGGAATAACTGTGTGAAGAGGCTGAATCATCTCTCTGATAGTAGCGAACTGTGCCATGGGTTGGGATACCTCTTGTAGAGTACTCTGCTCATGTTATTTCTCTTTCTGAGCTGGCAGCTTTAGTGCAGAAAGAAGAGACAGCCCAAGGTTGGAGCAGCTCAGTTTCTGAGGGTTTTTAAAGCCATAGGAAGTGTGGAAAAAAATCTATGAGTATGTGCTCTTCTCCACTCATTTGTGTATTTTTGTTTCAGGAAAGGCCAGACTGAAGACAGTCCTTAGGGTCTGTATGACAGCTTGGAAAATGCTTTTTGGGAGTCAGAAGATTTTTGTCTCTTGAAATAAAAACCTTTACATTATTTTGGGCTAAAAAATTTATGCTTGTATTGGTGCAGCAGAATCTCCTGTTGTAGCTCATTAAGCACAGGTTGATTTTTCCAGGATTTTTGCCTGGTGTGCTGGATGATTCCCAGCACGTTGCCGTGAGGCACGAACATTTCCATCCCGTGACCGAGGGGTGGCAGCGTGTGGTGATCACACTGTTCCTGTGGAGCCCTTGGCTTTTCCCTGCTTTTGTAGGAAAGCACCAACCACCCACTTGCGTACACACTCACACCTACGCGTGGGGGTTCTTCAGTTCCTTGCTGCTTTCTCCAGGTCTGATGGAGCTGATGGCAGTTTTGTGACTCTCCTTTTCACCTTCAGGGAGAAATATTTGTTTTCAAAGCTCATTAAAAAAAAGGTTCAATAATAGTTTTAAGTGGCCCCTTAATTAGATGTGGGGGAAGGAGGGAAGGAACAGATCTTTCTTCTAAGGGAATGTTTTTCTCTTTTCTTCTAAAGGAAAGCAAAAAAAAAAAAGGCAGTGTTTTCCCTAAAGCCTCTTTCGCTCATAGTGGGTTGTGATACAGTGTATCTTTTGAAAAGTACATACAGATTATTTAGTTTTGTAGTTTCAAAAGATTTGTGGTCAAATACAAAAATATGTACTGGAATACATTTTCCGGTTAGATGCACAAGTACTTATTTTGGATAATTTTTATTTTGCTCATATATGCACCTTTGAAAATGTTATGTGTATTCATTAAATTGTGGGTGTTTGGTACTGGTAAGATTCAGTGTGCGTGAGTTAACTGAGTTAAAACATATTTTGAGTGTGTGCATTCATCTATAGGAATAGATGGCTGTGCCATAATCTTTACTGCCAAAATATAATTATAAAAGAGAGTCAGAATGAGCATTGGGCTCATGGATGTTTTTCAACACAGAGCAGTGCAGGAGGGAACTAAGGAAGAAACTAGAGGTACAATTCAGTAAACTGTTCTGAAGGGTGAGTGGGAAGTGGTTTCTCTGTAGGGGAAAGACAAATCCTTCACAACATTTCCATCTATAAGGTGTTTGGGAACCTTAATTTCCCACATGCAACCAGAGTTTTAATTACATCTTAATTTTTTAAGCACTTTAATTTAGAGATCTTTCATAGTTTATTTTGTTAAAATAGCACTTGGAAGTCTTCCCAAAGATTACAGCAAAGATTAATGCAGTTTTTAAGCCTCAGGGAACTTGCAGTGTGGAGCCAGGGGGAGAAGTAGAGAGGGGTCTGGTTCACTCTGCAAGAATTTAAGTTTACACAAAGGTACTGAAGTGTTTGAGGTAATTTGAAAAAGGCCAGTATTGTGACCCTCTGCTGATGAAAACTGAACATGGTTTTTAATTGTTTATCACTTACATAGTGTAAATTATTTTATTTTAAACAAGGCGCTCATTAGTAGAGTTCAGCTACTACACAGGTTCTTCCACAAATTGCAGTCTCTGTGCCTTTTAAAACTGCACTTGTTATTGTCTTTGCTTTGCAGATGGAAAGCTGGAGGCTGAGGTGACACATGGGCAGTTCATCTCAGCTCCATGGCAGCAATGGTTTGCTGTGGCTCAGCCTTACGAGCTATTGCCATTTCTGGTTCTGGGCCCCAGGGGCTTTAAGACTAAAAATTGTTCCAGTTATCACCACGGATATTCTTACAGGTGTAAAACTAATTGTGAAGTCTGGCACATTGAAGACTTTACTGTTTCTAGCACTCATTTCTGACAATTTTCCTGTGACATTTCGAATGTCTGATGTTTCCCTCTAGCTCTTCAAGGCTTTGGAGTTTGCTTTGAGCAAAAGGAGATTTAAAGCATCCAAAAGGAAGGATAGGAGTATCTTAATGCTTTCATTATAATATTTCAGGGAGGGGGTGGGTTGGGCCTTTTTATATTTCTTTTCTGTATTTGTCAATAGCATCTGCTCCAGCATTTCAAGCAGATTTCAGTCTAGGCAGACCTCAAAAACAAATGCAAATTTCTCCCCAGGCTTTCTCTCTTGGATGTGCAGGACTACATGAAATGGAAATGCAGCAGTGGGAAATGCCTGGTAACCTCAGCTCCAGTTATACCACAGTCATTAATTTGAGAGTGTTTATGACAAAAGTATGTACGTGTTCCTTATTTTCCATTAAAATAAGCTCGAAGTCTCTATAAAAGAATGCAGCTGGGGCATTTTGGTCAGAGGAGAAAAGAAACCCGCGCAGACTGAGCAATTACAGATGTTGCTGCAGTCTCCAAGCCCTGGATCTGAAGACCCTCGGTGGGCAGAACCCGCAGGAGGTTTACACAGGATCCCTGTGCCTGCTGCTTCCCTCCTGCTCTGGCAGAGGCAGAGGGAGAGGTCCAGCAGCTGGGCAGCAGCAGGAGGCTTTTTACTGCCCTTTGTCCCCTCTCAAGGGTATAAGCAGTGGTTTGCAGAGCCCAGTCTGCACAGCTTGTGTCTGTGAAGATGAATTCAAGTGTCCTGCAGTGCCCCTGGCTAAGGGGGACTAAAAAAGACTTTTATTTATAAGGCCAGCCCTTGGCAAAAGGAAAAGTATGAACTGCTAACAGTAGCAAAACAGACGTTTATGCTTGTACCAGGGTCACAGAAAAGGAATCTGGTGGCAGCTGCTGCTGCTGACTGGTAGGGTGGTATGGGAAGTGGCTCTGGGGCGGATGGCTGTTCCCATTTGCCCCCAAAACTTCTGAATCCCTTATAAGCCATAGGGGCAGCAAGCACAGCTCATCTCTTCCTCTCTCTCATCCCTCTGCCCTACCTCACAGGAAAAGAATTCCGTGGTTTTTTGCACTGCTGGGAAGTCATGAGTCTGTTCTTCCTCCCTATCTAACAGGTGGCTGCTGGCAGCCTTATCTCTCTGTGCCCTGGCACCCAGGGATGGATGTCCCAGAAAAACCCCAGATGGCTCCACTCCAGCCACCTCCCAGTGATGTGCCCTCAGGCATTGCAAAGTTCAAATTCTGCCTGTGTCCCCTGCCCTCCTCTCAGGACAGGCAGGTTGGGTTATCTTGTGTTTCAGGGGAGCACAAGGAGACTTGAGCAGAGAGGACAGAGGATGTTTGGATCTGCTTTAAATAGTGTTTGACCCCTTGCATAAGAGACTGATTGTCCCAAGATAAGTTTATTGCATACACAGCTCTGAGATTTGCACAGATTGCTCGTGGGATTATGTTTCATGTGACTGTAGAATCCTATCTTTATTTGTTTGTAATTTATTGCTAAATCTTTCCTCATGTTTCTGTATAACCTGTATTAAATATGATTTGGTTTGCTTTTGTTTTTCAATTTCCTTTAGGTGCCAGAAAAGAAAAGCAATATTTAAAAGAACAAACTTCTATTACTTTGTTCTTAGGGAAGCTGTAGAAATCAACAATCATGTTGCCATAGACACATAAATGCTTTATAGTGAACCAAAGATTTCCACTTTTACTACTCTTACTGCTAGGCATATTGGATCTAAGCACTTTATTGATACAGTTCCTCTGCTTGCTCTATATTAACTTCTTCTTTTTAATTTTTTTTCTTTTACTTTTTTAATTTTTTTTTTTTTATTTGGGTGCAATCCCTGATAGAAGAGGAGACATGGAGAAAACACTAAAGGTGTTACAGTGCTTCACAATGGTGTCTATGAAAAAGTGGATGCTATTGAAGCGATGTCTTTGTTCTGCTATGAGCTGCAGCACAAACACTTGTCAGAACACATACAGTGAGTCATTGCAAACAAGAGTAATTAATTAAAACTGACATAGCCAAGGTTTAGGATCGCAGTAACCCCGTTTATTGTACTTGCCTTGTTTATACTCTCTGTGTTTGAGGGCGGTGTGTTTGGAAGGGGATTCTTCAAGGAGTGGGTAATTCTCACTGGTTTCTGGGCACTTTTATATACCTTCTGTTTGAGGGGCATGGATCAGGGATAAAACGTTGGAATAACTATTAGGGAAGTCTTGCAGTTCCTGGGTCATGCCCTGCTGCATGACCTCCAGCCAGTTATTTACCCCTGTGAGGCAGGACCTGAATCCATTGGGCACCAAAAAGGAATCAAGGCCGTGACTTCATTTCTGGCTTCACTGTGGTGGTGCAGAATTAAATAATTTGTGCTTTTCGCCTAAAGCTTTGGGCTTAAAACAACCCATAGACAGAAACATGAGATTATTAATAATTAGTAGTGCAGTCATTAATTCTGACAGTGGCAACATTTGTGGGAGCATTGCTAATAACAAAAACAGACCCTGATTGCGCTTGTTTATGGTGGGCTAAAGGTCTCTCTCATTACAATGTTTCACAGGCAGTGCCAGGAACTGATAATCACTATAATGCACATTTTTTCTTTTAGCTAAGAAAAGCTAATAAGCATCTGTAGTTTTGAAAATGTCAGATTGAGCCAAAGTGCATGCAATTAGATAAGGATAATGTAGCAGATAATAAGAAGATACATGATACTGGATGAGCAGTTATCAGACTGCTGTGCTTTGGCTGCTAAAGTGCTACGTGTCGTATAAAAGGAAGTGGTGTTTGGCTGAGGGAAAACATGCCAAGAGTTGTCAGAAATGGAAACGTGAGCTAATGTGGTAAAGTGACAAGGTTGGTCCTGGGGGAGTATAAACATGGATGTTGGGCTTTTGACAGATGGAAGGGTTGTCTGGGTCAAGAGTCATGTACTTGGGAGGGGGGAAATGCCACTGAGGAAAAAAAGGGAAGCAAATATTGAAATGAAGATGGGCAGAATGGAGTAATTTGTGGTTTCTATCGCTAAGGTTTCTTTTTTTCCTTTTTTCAAAGACTCTCCGCCTTGTGTGTGGTGTCTGGGCTGTTCTGGCAGCTTTAGTGTGCTAAAACCTTTCTGAGACATCTTCTTTGCCCAAAAGGAGATACAGCCACGATGCTCTCATTAAGAGGCTGGGTATGAATTTTCAATCAGTGTCCTCAGTTTAATTTGCCTCTGGGGGAAAGAATAAGGAGGACTTTGGAAGTAAGATTAAAAACAAGAGGATGAGAAACAGACAAGGGACAATGAAGGGAAAGAAGAAAGAGGAAAGCCATGAGGCACAGAGCTGGATGCCAGCTCTGCTAGAAGAGAAGGAATTTTGCTTCTAAATTTTTTTTTTTTTTTGCTATAGGGCAAAATATTTCTTGTGGTTGAGACAGAATAGTCCATATTTTCCTATTCCTCCTACTTAGCCTAATGTAGGAGCTAGTTCTTGACAGGCGGGCAGATTTTTGTAATCTAGAAGAACAGGCATTTTTGTCTCATATTTTTCCTGAAATATCTCTTCTACCCTTATTCCACCTCTCATGAAGTGTTCTGATACATCCAGAGGAAAGAGATTGGAAGGCATTTCTCTTGTATTTTGGTTCTACGATAACTTTTACCAATTTATTTTTCTGTTTAGAATTCACCAAGTATTTAATACATTTATAAAATACCTGACAGAAAAGCTGTATAGTTCTCATCCTCTCCTCTTCTGTAATGTCTTTAAGAAGACATTCTATAAATACTTGTGACTAGCTGTGTAGTGTTGCACCTGCATTCTTAGGAAAAAAATATCTTTATCCTTATGAAATGTTTGAATTGTGAATAACAAATTCAAGGTATATTTGTTCAGAAAACATTGTCCCTTTAAATTTCGGTTTACGCCAGAATATACCCTTTTTTTGGTGTTCTTTCAGCCTAGATTAACTGTGTTTGTATTACAGGGTTGCATAGAAAGATGTGTTTGGAGAGGTCTCTAGGAGAATCATGGAATTTCAAAATGTTTTGAGTTGGGGGGACTTAAGATCATCTTTCCCATGGGCAGGGACATCTCCACTCTCTGTGAGCATTTAAAATTGGGGGGTGGGGGTTAAAATTCCCTTCCCATGAATGTTGAAAGAATGTAACTTAAGACATTCACAGAATGCAAATTCAGAGCATGTATAAGCATAGCCAAAAGCATTACTTCTGTTGTTGTTGTTTTGTTCTATTTTTACTGTTTGGTCAACAGCAAGTTAAATACTCCCGAGTAAGTTGTTCTTCTCCAGGCATTGGGCAAACTTCATCCTAGAGGAGAGGGAAAAAAGAAAATCCACAGTCTTCTCTCATGCTGGGTCACGAGGGAACACTTCCTTTCTCCCACAGACAGGAGGGTGCTCATAACAACTGCACAGCTCTCTCCTTTTTGGATGAGCTATAAGGACATGCCTCATGGCACTGGGCAGAGAAGGTGAAGGTTAAGAGCAAGGTTAAAGCCAGTTTAATCACACTCTGTAAATCTGCATGTGAAATCCCTCAAATTATAAGCATGTTCCTTCTCTGTCTCTCCCATCTGTGCTAAGCTGGAGCTCTTCTGGAACGGGGCTTTTGGCAGACAGCATGTGGCCATTGGGCTGGAAGGATGTGAGAATGCCACAGTCAGCTTTTTAACAGTGCAGCTGAGTGTAAAATGTAGGGAGCAGCAGTGTGAATCGGAGGATTGAATTTTCTCTAAAAGTTCCACAAAAGGCACCTCTTTTGCTGAAGACAGATTGTGCCAGTCCAACCTGAAAAACTGCAATTTAATTTGAAAGCACCGTTCTGCACTCCTTTCACCTGATCTCGGATGGTGACAAGCCATAAAATTTCTCTGTGGTCCGCTGGAGTTTAATAGATGAGAATTTCCTAACTTCATAAAATGATTAAAAGCACTCCAAATGTATACTATTAGCAAGGCTTCTGTGAGGCAACTCAATCAGCAGGCTTCAGGAGCCTTTGTGGAAGGCTTGGGGAGCATTGCTTGAATGGCAGATTGCTGAGATAGGTAATAATTGAGGGAAAGACTGATAAACCACAAGACTTAAAGTGACTTAAAGTAACTTAGAGAAAAAATGATAGTGGATGTGTGTGACAGAGGTTTCTTCCTGTTTGCCACAATGCTGTGAAGATGAATTGTACAAGGATCAGTGTCTCTAGCAGGGATAAGTGATAACTGTGGGGCTCATTTTGGAAGCAGCCCATTCCTGTGTTTTCCTTTAACCCAGAGCCTTGGACAGCACTAAAAAAGCAGAAAGAAGCAGTTTGGTTTTGTGTGTACTGCCTGTATCTCATCTAGAAAACTCATCTTCCTCCAGCATGTTGGATCATAAACCAAAAACTGAATCCACTTCCATCAAATGTTTGTAAGTAATGAACCATTTCAGGACTGTTCTGTTCTGCTCAAGGCATTTCTACAAACAGAAGAAGAATGATTTATTGACTGATTGTAAAATGCATGTTGGGCATTAGGGACTGCCTTTCCTCTGTCCCTCTCCCCCCTTTCGTACTGGCTGGCTGTGACTTTCCGAACAACCACCAAAATGTGACTCTTTTATTTTTCTGTTCCATTTGTTTTCATGAATGCCAAGCAGAGGCTAGTTAAAGGGTAAATGGGCAACCAGCTGTTTGGAAACTGAGCCTCTTAATATCAGTTTAGGGACCCCAGATTTCTAAGACTGGGTGAAGAAATCTGGTGGCCGCTTATAATCAAAGAGGTTATTTGAGAGTTTGTCTATTGACATTGCTGAACTTTCTGATGAAAACTTCGAATATATCTCATAGTTAGTGCTTACTTCTCTTTTCTTCCTCTGGAGCACTCCAGCAAGGTACAGCACCAAAATATGTTCTTTACATCACAGTGACAATCTTCAGAGTTTCCATATGTAAATTTGTGTGCTTACTAAAAGGCAAAGAGGGTTTTTATACTTAATAGGTCTTATCTCTTATCAAAGCAGGAGATCAGAATTTTCCATGACTTGGTCTCTCCCTTTTGCTGATAATGCCTGAAATGGAGAATCTGTCCATCCTCAGGATATTTATCTAGCAGAAAGTTTCATTGTCAGACCGAGGCATTTCCAGCATTTTTCTTGGTCAGCTTCAATAATCACTGATTCTCATTTATTCAGGTCAATGGGTCCTTCTCTGGAGACAGTAAAGTTTTTTAAAATGAAGGATATTGTTGGAATAAGAATTGATGGCTCTAATCTGGTCATAAATTGCTTTAGGCAGGAAATAAGATTTTTAAGATCTTAACCATTGAAATATTGAAATAGTCTTCCAGAAAGACTGGGTGAAGATAGAAGTTATATCTAGCTTCAGGCTAGATCTCAGAAACCCTACTTTTATGGGATTATATACTTGCACTTGGAAGAAGAGAAAACATACGGTCCACTTCTGCAAATAATCTATCGAAATTTTGCATGAGCCCATGAAGAGGTCTCTGCCTCCAGCTACATAACAGGAACTCAGTTTTGATTATGCAGGTTAAACATCTATTCAAAGAATCTCCTGAAGAGGCCAAGGTTATTAGAATCAGTGTTTGTTAAAAAAAAAACCAAACCCATAATCATAGTAAAATGGGTTATTCAGGGCTGAATCCATCCTTTGCACATATTTTTAAGATAGTTCAGTCAGGTTTATTTGAGGTCCCTTGATTGCTGCATTTCAAACAAGTTGTGTCAGATGTATATGATATTTCTCTAAGCATTTCTAGCTACCTCCCCTGTAGGCCAAACACTCTTCCATTTCAAGAGGCAAGATGTCAAGAGCTCTGTCACTAGGAGGGCAGCAGCATCTACAGACATTTATGCTGCAAATGTTCTGTGTGTGAAAATCTCATTCAAAGCAGTTCTTTTTCTCTTATTGTTGTAGAATTGTGTGTTCTTTTTATGCTTTGCTTTAGTGTTTCCACACAGAGTCCCAGAGTCCTTTATAGACAGTAGCTTTGCCTATCTCCATAACAAAGACAGTTTGCAAAGGAAAGTTTATGGATGAGAAACTCTGGGAAGAATATCAGACAGTTTGTTTTTTTGTTATAGGACCACTGTAAGGTATGAACATTATCTCGGGACTACGTGAGTTGCAGATTTTGGTATCTGAAGAGAATTTAGTAGCTCAATACATTCAAATGCTCGAAAACACTGAGCTGAGTTTGAACAGCCTTACTTACTATTTTCTTTTTTTAATACAAATCACCTGCAGGCCACAGGAGCAGAGTGCTCATGTGACAGAATTGCCCAGCTGTAAGTGCCCAAGTTCATAAAGTCTCTCTGTGACTCACAAAAGGGGCAGAGCAAGAGTTCACTTCTTGTAGGGACACACCCAATGGCTCATTGCACTGTGTAGGTTCAGAGCGAGTTTAATATGCCATGGAAGGTTTGAATAACAAAACACAAACTGTTTTAGAGACCCCACTTGGAGGAGCGAAACTGCCCATTACTGTGTGGCATTTGTCCAGTGAGAAGTCTGGGGTTGGTTCTCAGCCTTGTTCCAAACCCCATCTCCCAGGATGAGCTCCTGGCTGTTGCTGCAGGCTCAGGAGAGCTCTGCTCTCTTCTTGTCCTTTCTGAACACAAGAAATATGGGAGAGTTCAAAAGAAAACTGAGGAAAAGTGAACATGACTGGGTGGTGGAGGTGGGATGTAGGGCTCTGCTCCTCTGCAGATGGTGAGTGTAAAAATTACCCAAGAAGGGGTACCACAGGCAATGCCAGGCACTTCCTGTTATCTTCTCCCCCTCACTATCCCTAGAGCTGATTTTTCAAGCTCCCATTGGGCTCAAAATATTGCCAATGTAAGAACAGCTTGTGAGCAGCTGTGCCCTTCACTGTGTCTGGCCCCGAGCACTTGTGAGAACTTGACCCACAGCACAGACTGGTGTAATGCAGCCACTGCTTCAAATCAAGTGATGACACGCATATGTGTGAAGATGTTTAATGCAGCAAGACTGCTCTGAGGCAGCAAATTCCTTGCCGATTATTCCAGCAGTGGGAGAGGAGAAGGTCCTCTCCCTTTTTGAACAGTTCAGGAGGGGAGCAGCAGAAGTGGTGCTTTCTGGTGGGTGCTGAGGGAAAGCGGGGATGGGGGTGCTCTCTCTCAGCATGGCTAGAGGCAGAGGATGCAGGTGACAGCTTTGCACAGGTGCAGAGGAGTGGATTGGGTGCACAGGACAGCAGTGGTGTTGGTGGGGTGGAAATTATCAAAGTAATCTCCAGGTATCTCATCTCAGCAGCAGAGGGAAGGCAAACTGCACGTGAGCACTAAGTCAGCCAAACCCATGGCTGTGGCACGTGACAGGGAGTTAGAAAGCTCGTTTCTCTTGCTGTGTGGCATTTAATTTTTCGGGAACATTTAAATCCCTGGGTTGTATTGGGCAGATTTTCCAGAAGATTTCGGTTATGCAATAAAAGCCATCTGATATTGTTTCTGCACTGCTGTTAAGATGAAGTGTTCTTGTTATATCCTGTAATCTTACTTGAGCTTTCTGTTCTTGATGGTTTTTCTAAGCCCCAGGCTAAAAGGCATTGTGATAGAAATTATTCACCCAACAAAATGTCCAAACTGTGAAGCACTAAAACTCTTCCCTTTTTTCTCCACTTCTCAAGGCAGCAAAGATCAAGCAGTAGAGCTTATACTGCTTGGAAGTGCTAATATGTGTTGAAGACTCAGGATTTTTATGGTTATTCGAGCTGGAATTTCACATGCCACCAAACACACAGTCGATGCAAATCAGTGCCTCCCCGGAGCTGTGTCTGCCCGAGGGATGAGGGTCCCTTGTGCCAGAACTGCATGTGCAGGGCTCAGTGCAATGCTCTTGTGGGAGAGCTGAGGGTACCACAAACACTTTGTTGCGCTGATGCAGTGCAAGCTTTCAGCTGCTGATCATTCATATTAGTCAGAACTGATTTATCTGCTGATTACTCACCCTGCTGGAAACCTCCAGTTGCTGACAGATGTTTTTCAGGGCTCCTTTACAACCCCCTGCATGGTATTACAATATACATCAGAGAAATCGCCACTATGTCAGGCACTCAAAAATATCAGCAGTGCTGGACTTATCATTGCTAGTGAATCCCTTCATTGGTTTTTTCTTGTATTCATTACTCTAATTTCCTTGTGTGCCTTGTGTATCTTTAAGTGATTGAGTGTCACTGTACTTGTGTTTGGTTTTTTTTGCAAAGGACCCCTCTTCCAATGCTCTCAGTCATTTAATGAAAAGCTCTTCAATGTTTCATTTCCTGCCCACTGTTTAATGTACGGCCCTAGGCCACAGTCTTCACTCTCTTCAGATGCCGTTTAATTTTCTCTAGGACTCTTTTCTAGCATTTACTCCCACAATCTTTGAATGCTTCTCAAAACCTAATGGATTTGTTTTCGTGTGACGGCTGCTAAATATAAGGAGGGGCTTATTCCCCTGAGCTGAGGAACAATTCTTATTGTATCGTGAACACTGAGATGTAAAGACTATTTTTGTGAGAGTCTAAAACACGGATCTGTGACCTCAGTGGCAGTGCTGACCCTCAGCATTTCTCAAATAGTATCAGAAGTCCCAGAGGTGAACATTTGTGAAGTAAGTAATACTGTAGTGCTCACTTGGCAAAATTCAGCTTAAATGTTTTGCCCAGCATCACAGAATCTGGCTGTATGAGAGACAGGGAAATCATCTGTATCTTCAGCATGTCTTGCTTAGTCATGAAATTGTCCCTCCTCTATCCTTCCAGCTCAGTACTTCATTTACTGTGCTGCTGCTTTCCAGTCATGCATGTCACCACGGGCCCCACTGATTCCCTCACGAGGCCTTTGCATTAGAAATCCCTGTGTGCTTGACGACCAGGCTAAGTTAAGGTTGCATTGGATTGTGTCAGTTCTATAAAGACCCCCAAAATTGTGCTGTGCTTGGTATTACAGCAAGACTTGCAGGGAGAAGTAATATCTTTTATTAAGGTAATGTCTTGTGGGTAGAAAAACTTCCAAGTGCGCAAGCCCTTCAGATTCCTCTCACATGAGCTGACTTCCTCCTAAAAACTACATCTCTTCGGTGTCCTCAGTCTACAGAACAGCCCCATCTAACAAAAGTGAGCAGGAAAACAAGAGGTGGCATTACATGTCTGCAAATGGAGTCCCGAGTGGTTCATTAGTAGATTAAATGCAGGAGAGTGACCACAGACCTTTGAGTTAATGGAGTAACCAAAAATAATTTTGTTCTCATCATCTCTAAGAATGGGGAAATAGCTCCCTTTTCTCTCTAGTGTCATAGCTGTCAGAATGCAGACAATATGTAATGAACTGGGAATGCTGAATTCTTTTCTGATAGCAAAAGGCATATTTTAGTAATTTCTACCTGGCTTATTAGGAAATTAGATCAACAGCATTGACACCTTTCCACTGTCTGTCCCCCTTTTGTATGCATCTGACTATCTTCTGCAACATCCATTAGCAATACCTTATTTTGGTAGAACTTACCTTTTTGTTGGTATTCATACAGTTCCTGGCACAGAGGGGATGTGGTTTGCAATGGGGTAATTAGGTAAACTTAGTTGAGCTGTTTTCCAAATAAGCTGATTTCTTTCTAAATTCTCTACTTTCAGTTTACGTTAAACTGACAAGTTTGTCCTGACTTTAGGGACAGTTTTGGCAATGACAGTTTAATTTAGACTAAATTAAAATAGAAGAAGGGAGTTGTAGCAATCTGTTCAGATGGATGAAACCATCTTTCAGAAAGTTTCCTAATCACAAATACACAGGATTTTATGGGTCTGCCTTTTGGAAGGCACCTTGTACAGATAATTAAACAGTCCTGGGAGCAAAGTTTTACACCTGGGTATCCAACTTTCCAAGAGCATGCTAGACCCCCATGGCTGAGAATTCTCTGACCCACATAATCATTTAAGCTGATTCATGCAAAGTGGATCTGCTCACATGGAAAAGAATGCTCTCCAAACATATTTCCAAAATCTTTAGCCTTGGATATAGAATAATGAAATTCCAGCAGGTCCAGCAGTAGAACAAAAAGAAACTAAGCTGAAAGAAAAATTATCCACAAAAACATAAATCACAATTATTGTTTTCATGTTCCTTCTTGCTCTCATGAATACTGTTCTGGAATTTTGTATTATTCTGCTTATCTCTTCACAGAGCTTTCCTCTACTGAAGCTATTCAAAAGATGTTTATCTTTTTGTATCCTCAGTGTTTTTATTCCTGAGAAAGAATAATTGAAATCTTGTCTCCCATTCATCTTTCTGCTCTGTGTGATACTGTATCTGTGTTGAGTTTAGGGAGAACTTCACAGCTGATGCAACATACTTGGAGGATTTTCCTACTTTTAATAAGACAGAGCATCCTTAGGGCTTTAGAAGAGTTCCCGGAGGAGTCAATAGGAAGAAATGTTCATCATTGCTTAATGAAAAACAGGAGTCCTCCTGCTAAGAGAGAAATGCAGCACCACAGGATTTTTTTATTTTATTGCTTTATATTACAAAAGATCTGCTTCCAAATTCTGAGGCTGGAGAAACTTCAGGTACCTAGAAAATAGAACTTTTCCTTGTGTTGAGTGGCTCAAAGGACTAAATTTGAGAAGAAAAATTAAAAGAAACAAGTTTATGAATGAATGCAGAGGGAATTATTCATGTGTGTGCTCTGAGGACATAAATGTATTTTGGGAAGAAGATTTGCATGGAGTTTGCCACAAGCTTGGTCTGTTTGGGAGTAAGGTTAGTAAGGGTAAGATTCACGAGCCTGTTAAGAATTCTTTCTGTAAAGAAAGTTCAATTTCAGTTTGCTGCCTGTAAATATTTAGTGATTTGTGATCAGGAACAATAAATTATGGATTTAAGATCAAACAGGGCAGTATTTAGTGCTATGTCCTAAAAGGAATAGTTCTGAACTACTTGGAGAGATATCACAGATCACTGTTTTCCATTATTATGTTCAGTCCATCTGATCCCCTGGTCACAAGAATCTGCTGGATTAGAACTGTGCTTTCAGGTTCAGATAATAAACCAGTAAAGAGTTTGTAGTTCTGAGAGCACCAGGCAATATTCAATGTTCTCCAGTCACCCTGAGCTCCTCTGCTGGAAAGAACAGGAGTTTGTTGCACTGCTGGAAAAGTGCTGGCCTATTTCTTGCAAGCGAGGGTAGCTTGCACACCTGATGTTTGCAATGATCTTGCACCTATCTGGTAAAGCAGAAATCACAGAGTTTAGGCTCATGAGCTGTTAGGTGGCAGCTCTCAGGCAGTAAATGCCCTGTAAAGGCTAAACTAATCCAAATTACCTCACATTTCCATGGGCTAAGAGTACGTGTAAAGAAAGTTATTGCATATCAGCGCCCAAGTGGGAGTTTTATTGCTTGCTGCAGCTTGTCTATTGGCACCTGAGCCCCAAGGAGCAATCCATCCTTTAGCCTGCTTGTGCCTCTCCCAGTGGAGCCTTGATCTGTGAGTGGCACTATGACAGCGCAGTGATGGACTGTGTGGGTGAGAACAATTTCCTGCGCTGCCTCAAATCTCAGACTAAACATGCGATCTTCGCTTGAATTTTTAGTGTATAAATCTTCAGTATCCCTGTCTCTGTCCTAGTCATCTTGTTCTGTTTTTCCTGACTAATGATGACCTGTTGCTTTAACATTTCAAGATAATGTATGTTTCTCTTCTTCCCTGAGACTGGTTGGAGGCTCTCATCTCTGCAGATGGACAGCTCATACTCTTTCGGCCCCTTCCCAGAACAAATGTCTGGGTGTCCATGTGCTGATTACATCTGCAAGACCTCTCCTTCACCCAGAATTCATAAGTGTACATTCCTGACATGGCATTTCATCATGTCAGACTAGACTGGACTGCAATAAGTTAAGAAATGGTGCAATTAATACAGAGGTGTTTGGCTACTGGATGGTAAAATTAATCGCAATCATCGAACCACTTGGGGTCATTCTGGTACGGGTGGATGTGTTGTGACCTGTGAGCACAGGTCAGATGTGATCCATGGAACACTTCCATCCATCCATCCATCCATCTGTCCGTCTGTCCGTCCGTCCATCCATCCATCCCTCCATCCATCCATCCATCCATCCCTCCCTCCATCCATCCATCCATCCATCCATCCATCCATCCATCCATCCATCCATCCATCCACCCACCTATCTCTTTTCGCTTTAGTGAATGGGATTAGGGAGCTGCTTGCTCAGGAAATGTTGCCTTTCCTTTGCCTGTGGAATGAGGGGAGCTGCTGCTGCCATGGTGGTGTGGCAGATGCTGATGGAGCCAGAGTTGTGCCTCATCCCATCCAGGCACGGTCCAGCAATGCAGGGAATGTTGAGTGTGGCTGGAAGGCTTCAAAACTTCAAAACTGCTCCGTGAGGTTGAATGGCTCTGAAGCTGTTGGACTGACACCTTCCTTCTGCAGGTCATGGGCTTCCAAGAGCTATGCCAGCTTTGAGCTGAGGAATTTTTGAGTGGAATCATGATCTGACCATGCCCCAGTGACAGAGAATCCATCAGGGTGTTTAAGTCATGCAGCCATTAATGACTTTGCTCTTAACTATGTGCCTCATTTTTCACCTGGATTTGTCTGAATTTGTCTGGCTTCAGATTTCAAGCATTGATCTCTGCTGGGAGGCTGAAAACCTTTCTATCATTCAATATATTTTGTAGGGGAAGAAACTAATGTTTTATAAATGTGGGTCTGTACTAATGTCACTTTTTTTCGACTTCTTTTCCTACATATCACATTTAATGTCATTAAAAAAAACCCCTTCTTTTGCTTCTGCAAATGTTTAGAAAGGAATAACTGCAACTGTGGGGTAGAGCTGGAACTCCTGTAGGTGTAACCATGTCTGATAAAAGGTTATTTTGACTGGGTGCCATTAGGAATTTAGTCCTGGCAGCACAAATCTCACTGTGGGCTCCTCATGGCTGCCAGAGACAGGAAGTTTATGTTTGCATGGCCAACCTTGCTGAACTTGCTGCTGGGACTTAACTGCTCCAGGGACCTGATCCTGCTGAAACAAAGCCAGTGTGGGCTGCAGTCTCCTGTCACTGGGTATGAAGATATACTCTGTTTCTTAATTTATTTCTCCCTGATCCATATCTGTTGTTGTGAAACTCAAATTAATTCTTGCCACTTAGGAGTCAGAAAATTTCCTGTTTATTGTCTATGGGTCTGATCAGAGTGGAAATTCTGTGGAGTGATATTGTTGAATTTTGAGTGAACAAGCTCACTTCTAGTAGTGTTTGCCTGTCTTATTTTTAACAGAAAAGGAAGATTTAGAATGTACTGTTCTTTAATGGTAAAACATTACAAATAGTAAGAATAATTCGCTTGAACTTTAGTCTGGTTATGGGAAAGACCTGAGTTCTGCTGGGCTTTAGCATTTAAGTTTCTCTGTGGAGCTGGCCTAGAATCTTGAACCTTCTCCATATAAATGATAGATTTGTGGCTTCCGTATGCAACCCCAAATGAAATTCAAGGATGAAAGAAAGAAAGTAGAGAAGAAAAATGAATAAGGAGGGGAACAGCCAGTCGTCTTGCACAAAATGTACTATAGGTGTATGATGAAACACAACAGCCTATTGGGAGAAAAAGCAGAAATAAAAAACACAATAATGGTCACAAAAGGACCAAGAGAATAGTCTGGGAATATGTGCAGAACAACATTCTGACAGAAGCCACTACTGATGCAGAGAGAGGGATTAATTTCTCCTTCCTCTTGAGGGGGTAAGAGGGTAGATGGTAAACTGACCTGGATAACTTTGGGTATTTTGAAATTGAAATTGAAGTTGCTGGAGAAGCTGATTTGCAGAGATCTGATGATTAACCAGATACATTTCCAAGTCCTCAGCACTGCAGCTGACGCTGGTTTTCCTGGTGTGCTCAGGTCTGGTTTTTAAACAGGCGTTTCACAAAATGGCCCTAATGTTACTCCACAGGGAAAAAAATTTTCCATCTGAAGTTCCTGACGCAGTTGAAGTGATGAGGAGAGAGATGAGACCAAGAAGGTTATCTCCTATCCTTCCAGAATGGGCTTTTTTGCATAATATATTCTTGTGTTTGTCCAGTTTGACTTTAAATTATTCAAACTGTGGGCATCCCTGAAGTAACCTGTTTTGTAACTAGAATCTCAATGAGCCCCTCAGTTCACAGAACAAACCCCTCTGCGTGCCTCTGGAGAGCTGCATGTGCTGCTTTGGGATGGGATATGGGCCATGGAATATAAATTGTTCATGGCCAGCCGCAGGGCTCGAGAATGACCCTGTGATCTAAGCTGTGGATCTGCGCTTAGAGCAAACCAGCTGACCCCGTGTGCATTAACCTCTCTCTGTAGGCATTAGGAAGTGCCAGCCTTTGAGGGCCACAAAGGGTGTGGGTTTCAGTGGAGCCTGGGTTATTGCTGCTCCATGGGGACACCATCAATGGGATGACACATGGTCTGGGATTTGGCATTGCTCTGACTCTGCCATTGCTCTCGACTGCCAGTTTTCAGATTGGTGTAGAGAGTGGTGAACTCCTTACTTTTCAGAAGCAAAGTCAGTGGAAATCCCTAAGGAAGCATTGGACTCCACATTGATCTGTTGGTGGTAGCAAGTCAGCAGGGCTTGTTCTCCAGCTTCAGCTGGCCATGTCTGTTTTGCCATCTGGAACAGTCCTGGACAGCTTCCTTTCCCTCCTGGGAGGGAACATCGTATTTTTCTTCTCCCTTGTTGCTTCTGGAAAGGTGCACAGGATATGAAGGCTCTCAAAGGATTCACGTCATGATCCCTGTTCCATCACAGGACCAGATGTGCTGCCTGTGTGACTTGTGTGTCACCTGGCAAGACATGCATGTGCCTTTCTTTTACATATATTACAATCACAGAGCCTGGGACAAGCATCCAGAGCAAGGCACAGCCTGTTTCCTCTATTCCTGTTGCCTCCCAGGTTTACCCTGGCACAGGACAGCAGAAGAAAAGATCTTTATGAGTTGATCAGTGCACTGTCATAGAGAAATAGAGGAGACAAGCATTGAAATGAAAGGTGTGTAACATTAATATTGCCAATTCCCAGCATCTGTAAACTCAAGCCTCCACAATTTAAAATTTGATTAAGTTAATCAGGAGATTAAACAATTCTAAGTCCCTTAAGGCCTTTTATGATTTGCTTCTATAATTTCAGGTGTTGAGCTTCTAAAAGAAAGCTGAAGTCACCAAGTTAATTCCAGTACTAAAACAGCAGAGTGCATACTGGATCACTCCAAAGGTCAAAATAGTTTCGTTTTTCATCTCCTAGATGATTGTCAATCGCAATTGCCTGGAGAAAGAATATTAGACAAGTATAAACAGACTGTGCAGCTGTCCCTGCGTGTCCTCACTGCAGCCTGTGGCTGAGGACGTTTCTGTGCCCAAGGCCATGTCACTGGATTTTTCATACAAACACATATAAACTTCTGTCATACACAGAATCCTGGGGCAGTGAGCCTCAAAGATTAACTCTCTGCTCTTGGAAAGGGAAAAAATGAAAAGTGTCTTCTGTAAGAAGAGGATAAAGGAAAAGAAGTGTTGCTGTTCCTGCACACCTAAGCCCTGATGTGCCCCTTCACTTCTTGCTCTACCCCTGCGCTGAAGCCATCAGTTCTGTGTTTCCACACAGGACCTGGCCAGACCCTATCCCCTCTCTGAGAATCAGTAAGGTAATCCTTTTCTTGTGGTGACACAGTGGAATAGTTTCCCTCATGTCCTAACTCAGTATATCAAGGAATAGGGCTCCCCTCTGCAGTCTAAATTACTGCCTAGAAAACAGAGAAATTGGGACAGAGGCTGCCCTTGTGTCTAGTCAGAGCAATCCCTGGGTGCAATGCAATAAATTTGCCAAACTACTTTAAGCAAGAAATGTATTATTATTTACCAGCAAGGTGAAAAACCCCTTCAGTTTCCCCAAGTGAGGGTGACCAGTGAAAATCTGGATATTCTGGAGGTCTCTGGATTGCATTAGCAGTATGTTTGGAATACACAGTGTGGGGAGCAGAGATGGGGAGAGCAGAGGAGATTCCTGTGAAGTTAACATGCTGCTTCCCAAGAAAATGTGTGGGAGCTCAGCCTTTCTGTGCTTTTGCCCTCGTCCTGTGAGTTTGTGCTGGAGTGGAGAGAGAATACACCTGTCTCTCCTAAGCAGTGTGACTCAGACTTCACTTTGATTTTCAGCATCCAGGTGAGAATTGCATAAAACTCATGAGTTTCAAACTGCTGTAGAAGTTCTCCAAATTTCCAGCAAAAGAGGCAAAGATAAAAGGAAGGGAAGACAAACTGAGAAAGAGAGTAAGGGACAATGCACACAAAAAGGAGGAAAGATGAGATGTGTGTCATTGCTTTTCATCTGAGTGGCTTTGCCACCAGGCTGGCACGCTCATGCGTTATAATGCACTTTTCAAGTTATAGGGTGGTTTGAAGCCACGTCTGGTATCAGAGAGTGAAGGTATAAAGCTGTCTGCCTTCTGCCCTGAAATTCACTCCTTGCCTTGGCTGTAAGCCACCAGACCACAATTAAAATAGCATGAACAGGATGTGTCACTGAAATGAAGATCACAGTGTTCCCTCAAACCCTCTGGCTGTGCCCTCCGGAGGCCCTGCGACAGAAGGTGAGCTCGGTGTATGGCTTGCATCCCTTGGGCTCTGAGGTGCAGGTAAAAGGCTTCACAAGCACAGCCAGCAATTTATGGCAGGAGCAGATGAGGAGACAAAAACAAGAATATAAAGCAAGTGACAGAACTGGAGACAAGACAATTACAAGTAAATTGCCTCTTCTCTCCCTCCTTTTCCAGCACTTTAGTACTAAGAATGGGCTCAGCATTGTCAGCAATAAAGAAATGTTCTCTGTCTCCAAGCCATTCAGCGTGTCTTCAGTAAATCATTGCAACAGCAGAAACCCTCCTTTGCCTTGGCACTGCGTGGGGATGAGATGAGCTGATGGATCCACTCTGTGTGGGACTGCAAATCCAGGGCTGAGCCACTGACCCTTTCACTGTGCAGTTTCAGTTCTGTTTGTTGGGAGACTGGTGCCTCATATAACAGCTTTTGGAAGATCCCTGCTTTTTGAGTTGTCTTGTGATGTTCCAGCAGCCTCAAGGCACCTGATGGTGGCACAGCCCATCTCCCTGGCTGGTGAAAAGGCTTATCCTCCTGTTATGGAGTCTTTCTGTTGAAAACTGTTGAACTCAATTGCCCAAGCTTGTAGCAATGGCCATTTGGACAGCAAGGTGCTCTGGCTTCTCCCACTGCTCCAAGTGCTGGTTGTGCCCCACATTTGCTAACTAATGACACTTCTTGAGCTCCACAGCAGATCTGAACCTCTTTAGTCACATTGACTTATTTGAGTCGGTGCCCACATGTCCCTTAAGCATGAGTCAGTTGTGCCCTGACCCCAGAGCCACACCTGACCCCCGTGTGCTCCATCGCAGCTCCCAAGGTCAGCTTGCACATGTTGCCTCCCCGGCTTGAGATCAGGAGCTCCAGGCACTCCCCATGGGGCTCTTGGCTCAGCAGAGGATCCATGCTATCTCTGCACACTGGTTTAAGCATGTACTTCAACCTGTGCACGTGTAAGACCTTTGCTGAGTCAAGGGAAGTGACAGAAAACTCCTGTGCCATGAATAGCAATGAAAGCCAGAAAAAAAATTTCAGGGCACTATTAAGTTGAAAATCCCACTCTGCCTGAAAATTGTATCTGTTCTAATTAGCAGCAGGGCTGTGACTGAGAGAAAGTAGCAAGGCATAAAATGTCTCTCCTTTTAGGCTGATAATTGTTCTCTTGATTGTGCTTTGAGCTCTGTTGTTCTTACTGCTTTATTTGATTCTTCATGCCTGCTTTGCCTTTGCCTCGTGCATTAGCAAGAATCGTAGAGTCCAAGAACCATTAAGGTTGGAAAAGACCTCCAAGATCATTGAATCCAATTATTAATCATGTTCACCACAAAGTCACATCCCCAATTGCCATAACCAGGTTTTTATAACCCTTCCAGAGATGGCAATTCCACCACTTCCCTGGGCAGCCTGTTCCAATGCGTGAACACCCTTTCAGGGAAGAAATTTTTCCTGGTATCCAATCTAAACCTCCCCTGGTGCCACTCCAGGCCATTTGGTGGCTTTGCTCTTGCCTGCGGCACTCTCCTTGCCTTAGGCTATGCAGGAGGGCACTTTCCCGGAGCAGCAGGAGGACTCACACTGCTCTTGCAGAGTTTGGTCTCTGCAGGTTTCTTGCTTACCCCTGAGGGCAGGGGAGCAGCCTTGCTGACCTGCAGGATAGACATGGGAAACGAGCAGGCATCTTCCACTGCTGGGAAAGAGCAATTTTTGGGTCTCTCACAGCAATGATGGGGAACTGAAATTAATTAACCACCAGCTGCAGTGCTGGGGGCCAAGGGTGAGTTCTGGGGCAGGGTAAAACTTGTCTTTCATCCCTTTGCAGGGACTATTTCAGGCTTCCCCACTGTGTGCCACCATGTGGCCCCACAGACTTTTGTGTTCCTGGCAGAGGATGGAGAAGGCAGAAAGTTTTCTGTCAGCTTAAAACCTTCTCAAGCCATCTTTGTAGGAGCTGTAGTGTTTAACACCATGAAGCAAATGGGTCCTGCTGTAGTGAGAGAAATAGGAATGCTCTCGGTTAATCAGGTTTCTCAGCTGTTTCATCTTTCAGCTCTGCTCCAGTCCCAGCTAAGTGCTCTGTGGGTCACTTGGAGCCTGTTTTCAACACTTCTCTGCAATTTGGCGCCCAACTCTTCCTCCATGGTGCAACTCCCAGCCTGGAACCGGCAAACCCCCCAATATTTTGTGGTGTGGAGCATTTGACAGGGAAGGAGTTGTGATTTATGGGTCTCTCCCCAACATTTCTACCTGCCTGGCCAGGTGTGTCTCAGCATGACAAGTTTTGTGCCAGGCCCTTAATGCTGCTTAACAATCTGCAGGGAAAAAAAAAAGCCACTGAAAATTCTGGTAACTCCTCAATTTTGAGAGAAACACAGTGTGTGCACCTGGCAGCTCTCAGCAGAGTTGCCAGTGAATATATAAACTCTGGCAACTGCTCTAAAAATCCAGTGACCTGCTGATCTCTTGCCCCTCAATTGTTATTTTGGTGTTGATGACTGCTTGGATTTTGGTTTATAGCAATTGTAAATGTGTCTTTGCTACTCTATAATCATAGTAGTTTATTGCATGATGGGAGGGGGACATTCACTGTTTGTATGGCTCACAAAGAAGCATAATTGTGCCCTGAGCTGATACCTGTTTGGGAAAATAGTTTAGCAAATAATTCTAAATAAAACTGTTGAATAAGAAGTCTAAAAAAAGGCTTTTGCCAAACATCATGTACATATCTGGATTTCACAATTTTCTTATTGTCTGTGGTAGGCTTTGATTTCTGATAGTGCACATATGATAATTTAGGACTCTGATTATGCCAATCATTTATGGCATCCATAATTTTTTTTACTAGAATTGCCTGATGTCATGGTGATTTCCAGGGACCAATACTCAATGTGTGAAATGAACCTGAGCTCTGCAGGTGTGGGGCCAGAGATGGGCTCAAGGATATTCCTTTGTACAGCACCAGACTGGTTGAGGCCTCTGCTCTTGCAGTGCAGAAGGATGAGGCTGGACAATAAATCTGTAGCACTGTGTGATCAATCTGGTTGTTTCCAGAGAAGAGGGCTGAATACAAAACGAAATGTTTATTTACATAGTGTACAGGATGGGCAGCATGAACATTTCTCTGAAACATTAGAAAAAAAATCAATATTTTTCATTAATATCTGAAGAAGGAATAAATAAAATCCAAGCAAGCCACTGAACGGATGTTTGCTTGCATTTTTCATGGCAATGTATGTGCAAAGAGGCAGCACCCACAAAGTTTATATATGCATGGCACTAATGGCATTTAGTCACCAGAGGGCAGGGTTTGCTGAGCAGAAATTCCTTCTGCTAAGAGAAATCAGGCTCAGGAAAGAGCTCCAGAGCCCCACTCTCAGTGCTTTAATGCCCTTCCAGGCTGCCTACCTTCCGGTTTAATTCATCCATTCTCAGTTTCAGCTTTCTTATTTAAATCTCCTTGAATGAAATTTATAATTCTTTTTGTGTCCACCTATATTGTACCACTAGCTCTTCGATTCAGTTAATCTGTTTAGGATATATTTATGAGCTTTGTAGGTTCAGGGACTATATAACTTTGAAAATCATTGTGGGTCATATTCTGTCTTTTGGGAAATGTTAAAAAAGTGACAGAGTTCAACAAAGTAAAATTGCAATACAGAAAGAGTAATGGGGAATTTTTTTCTGAGCTGAGGTCAGGAAAAAGCCAAAAACTCTTGCAGGAAGGAGTTTCAATTACAGTGAACAAGAATAAATGCTGGTGTTTCTTGTCCTAGGATGGTAAAAAATACCTGACAAAAAGGCTGGGGAGAATATTAGGTATGTTGACAGTCTTTTACCTGAATTGGTGGTAAAGACATTTGAGGCTTTAAACCTTTCAGACTGAGTGTGGCAAATTATTGATCTATTTGTGTTATCTGATGTTGATATGTAAGTAGCCTGCTAGCAGGGAAGTTTCTTGAACTACATAAAAATCCAAATGTATTCCTTTGTTAAAAATTGGATTAAATGGCACAGTGCAAGGACTCATAGGCAGTGAATAAGAAAGCTGATTCCTCTTAGAAATCCCATAAGGAAAATCTGATTATGTGTAGGAAGACTTAAATCTAGACCAGTTAGCTTTAAAGGTTTCCCTTTAGCTGCTCTCACCTGTGGCTGAATTTTAATCAGTTTTACTTGTAATTGTCCATATGAAATACATGCAAGGTTGTTTGGAGGAAAATGTAGAGGAAAAAAGAGGAATCACAACAACAACCATGAAACTGTTGTTTGTGAGCTCTGAAATACTTGAGATGCTTTAATTTTGTGTTAGCCTAATTCTGCTTTCATTAAATTCCAGAGTTCCTGTTGCTCTTTCAGTGTGTATTATTGGATGGGTTTTGTCATTTGGTGAAGCAGTTAAACTCTGTATTAATCTGAGGAAGTGCCTCAGACAAGCCTAACACAGGAGAGATGAATTAGCTACTGCAACTCTTTTCGTTTTCTGTATTGCTTTGATGAGAGCTGCTCCACTGAAATGCCATGGATCTGCCTCAAATAAATAGCAAGAAATGTGTATAGTCAGATCCTTGAAGAGGAATGAATGTTTCAGAATAGTCACATCCCCAGGGGCAATGAATATTTGGTCTAAAAGAGGAGCCTCTTTTAAGCACTAGCAGAGGTTCTGAAATTAGGATCTTTAACCAACAACACTCACGTAAACCAATGTAGAATACTGAACCCAACATAAAAGAATTTGGGTAGGAAAGAGTTAATGGATTCATCATCAAAACTTACTTAATTTGCTGCTTTGAAAGAAAAGGTAAATGAAAGGAGGTCTGAGGTGCAAGCAGAGAAGTGGAAAGTTGTAGCACATGGTGACAGTGTGGAGCCCCACAGCTCCCACCTCTGCCTGCCCTGAGGTGCTTGAGACAACCACTGTGAATTTAGTCTGTCAAACAGGGAGGGATCCACTTGCCAAGCAGGAAATTTCCTATTGGAAATTTGCTCCAATTTGCCAAATAGGCACCACCTATCTTATCGGCGGTGAATTGAGGAAAGAAGAGACCAAGAATGTTGTCTGTGCTGGCCAGGGTAGACAGTGGCACTGCAAGGAATTGACTCCAATTCCAGGCTAACACTTCCAACCATGGTCCATCCTCCCTTCCTGCAGCTTTTATCATTTATTATAGGTAAAGGAATTTTTAAAAAAATTTATTTTCATGTCTGACTCTTACACAGGCCACCTCATAGCTTTGCTATTCATGCATACAGTCTTCCACAGAAATATAAGCAGGTAAAAGACAAGCTAAAAAAAATGTTTTTTTAAACTCAAACTTTTTTTGAAAGTTGATTTCAGAAGTAAGTTGTGGATTTGTTGGACATGTTCAGATTAATGTGCACTGCAGTGCAGTGAATATTAAAGGACCTGTCAAGACGGAAAGTCTGTGTATGGGATAAATTAGGACTCTCTAGGGATTAAAAAGATGTAGGATTTTTATTAAGTAGCTAGCCTACTATTGAAAAATAATGAGTAGTTTCCATAGCAACCTCACTTTCACATGGAGCAGACATACCGTAGCAACATAAAAAAGAACAGTATCAAAGAAGGAATAAAACTGAGCTGTGCTATTTGGGTTTTTAAAAATATCCCTCTGTCCTGAACTCTCTCTGTTTACAATGCCAAGATCAGTAAATCAGAGGATGGTTTTTTTTCAGAGGTTGTAATTGTTATAACTTTCATCCTAATACTTGGTAAAAGGAAGTGAAGTGATAAATATTGCTGAAAAGAGAACTGGGAAATATTATTGTTCTTTCCAGTCTATACTGTAGATTGAACAAAGCCAAGAGTATTTCAAGTTATCAGCATCTTGTCATGGCCCCATGTCCCTGGCTGAGCTCAGTTTGGTTGGGAGGCTGCTGCTGTTATTTCCTGCATGCAGGGAAGGTGTGTGATGTGTGTTACTCTCACGTTGCTCATCATATGACTTGTGCAGAGTATTTGGGAGAAAAGCCCAGTGAAAGTCAAACTCTCCTGGCTCTAAGTTCTCAAAATTCAGGTTAGGTTCCTCTGAAGGTTGACTAAAGGTTCAGATTCCTTCCAGCAAGGCAGGGCTCCTTAATAGTTTCATGGAGGAATCAAGTAGAAATGACACAATCTCAAAAGAGAAAGGCCAACCAACAGCTGACAGCTTTGACAGAGGTTTGCTGTGGTTTTTTCATGTCAGTTTGAGTCCAAAATCCCCAACAACTGCTGAAGGCCATGAACTTCAGGGAACTAAAATTTAAGAAAGTTTCAGATATGCTCAATTTTACAAGAGGATCTCTCTCTCTCTGTATTCTTCTCAGGAATAGCCCTCTAAGTGACCTGAGTACTCAGTCTAGAAAGAAAAAACACTGTTTTTCTTTTCTAACCTATCTTTTTGAGAAAAGGTGCAAGAAGATTTTGAAATGTAAACAAAGAAGGGATTATAAATATAAAAACACTGAGTCAGGATGCAAGTAAGAAAAAATCATTAGTAGTAATCATTATAATAAATTAGAAGATTGAGTTTGTAGAGAGAGAAGAGACAAAGATGATGTCACCCCAAAGATATCAACAATTTCAACCTGTGCAGACATGTTAGGCTGAAATCTGACCAATAACTGTAAAAGAGTGTAATTGTACACGAAGAAACATCACAGAGTGAATGTGCTGCTCAGTCCTGCATGAGCTGCTTCTTGATCCACCCTCTCAAAGTGTAACTCACCCATAAGAATGAGAGAAGCAATGGCAGACTTAAGTTTTCTGATTATGTTACACTGACCTTGCTATTAGTCAATACTAAAGGCAATGTGAGAGATGCATGACAGCTGGGATCTGTTGAAAGAACACAAACTCCTTCCATTTCAAGTCAGTCAGATATGACACCAAAAAATGCAAGTCATGTTTGAAAGGTGAGGGAAGCAGTGTCTGTGAAAAAAAGACTTGGTGTCATTGAGGAATATCAAGTGAAGGACAAGATCCAAGTATGTCCAAAAATGTTCACATATCTTTGACCTTTCAATAAGAAGGAAATTACAGCAGATTTGGACTGACCCTGATGGGATTGTTAATTAAAAATCACGAGTGACAAGTGCCCATGTTTCAAAAAGTGTTGAGCACAATGAAGAGGATCAAGAGATTTTCTGATGTTGCAAAAGAGAAGGAAAAATATGTCTTTCAGAGTTAAGTGACTTGGAAATATTTGTTTGTTGAAGTGGAAGTTCAGGGCTCTATTGTGTCATGTCCCTGATCTGCTTGAAAAATAGGTAAATAGAGCAAAGAAAAGAAAGCTGAAGGTAGGAAAAGACTTCCAAATGAGGCAGGTAGGTGTAGCCTCCTAGATGAAAAAATTGCCAAGAATTATCTGTAATGGACTCCAGCTTGGGATATTTTTTTAGTCAGGACTAACAGATTGTCTAATTCAAACAGAATTCAAATTCAGAGAGGACCTGCAACCATCAGGATTTCTGGATAGTTCACTTTAAACATTCTTTATAGTTGATGAATGTATTAACCTTTCTGATTTGTGAAGGCTTTGCCGTGTGAACCTGACAGTGCACTGCAGGATTTGCCTCAGGGCAGCTGATTCAGGATTGTTGATATGAACCTCTCTTGCTCCACCATCAGCTCTGTCAGGCAGCTTGTTCCCCTTTTGCTCCAGGTATCGCTCAATCAGCCCAGGCTTGATTAACTCAGCTTACCTTACATTTACCTCTGAGTGCCAGGTCATAAAAGTGAAATTGCACATAGTTATTGCAGAGAAACTGATATCTAGTAATTTCCTGTGCTAAGTCCTTTAGAAATGCCAGCAGGTAATGTGCCATAAACTGTATTATTTTTTTTCTGGCCCTAGCTCTCAGAAATAGAAAGGAACTATTAATTGAAAACAGGTGAAAAAGGCCATAAAGATCACGAAATTTTGCTTTTGCAGCAGAAGTGCTTACATGTAGTAAAAAGTGGTGAAGTCTGTCCTTTAAAACAGAGAGCAGATCAGATTTTGAAGTATCGTGTGGTTCCAAAAAGTTTGTATACTTAAAATTAAGAATTTTCTTATATGATTTACTGAACTGGGCTATTTATTAATATGGAAAATTGTAATTTTGAAGTCAGAATGTTGCAAATAGTTGTTTTTCTTGATGATTTTTTCCAGCTTTTTTTCTTCCTTGTACAGAGCTTTTCATATGGCTTTAGTTTCATTAATATTGCAACATAATTTGACTATAATGAAAAGGTTCTGGTTTTAACTCTACAAAGCCAACCTAATAGATAAGACCAACAATCACCTGAACATTTTATTAATGCTCTCTAACATTTCTACTTGCGCTACTTAGAGCTATGGCAGGTCTCTTGATAAAATACTTCTTAATGCCAAATGCTAATTATTCATGGGAATATACTTCTCCGTAGCCCCAGGTTGTTGCAGAAAATGACAGTTTTTGATATTACTAAATAAAATAATGTTTCCCCTGTGGCATTTTATTGCGTACAGCACTTAATGAAATGTAGATTTTTAAGGTCATTTCATTAGCAATCAACCCAATAGTGTTAGCTTTTGGTGTCTGATTATGCTGTAGTAGTTTTAAAAACAAGTTTCTGAGTAATTTTATTTTGCTACAGAGTTTCTTGGAGTTTCTTGAACTTTCAAAGTCTATTTTCTCCACTTACATCAGAAAAAAAATCTGATTGCGAGGAAGAAAGCTGTGATGTGAAAAGCTGAGAGATTCCAACTCATTTTGTTTCTGTGAAGATCTGAAGGGCATTTCCCCTTCATCAGTTATATGACTCTCCCTCCTACATCACTTACTTTTCAATTAATAACTTTTTTTCCAAGTCCATGCTCTTCAGGGAACAGATTTTTATTACTTCAGGAATCCTCTGCTGCTTTTTAAAACTGTTCAGATTATTTTAAATACATTCCTTGTGAATTATGAAAACCTGTAGCTACTATGGTGAGACCTGGCATTCATCAGAGAGTTGTTTTTTTCCTGTGCCTGCAGGCCTGATCCTGACCCCTAGGAGTCAGCAGGGAATTTTGCCCGTAATGCCATGGAGATTTATCCCAGCCACAGGGTACAGCCTGCAGTGCTTTTGCAGGGAAAAGGTGGCACCTGAGCTGCTGTCCTGGTAGGAAATTCTTCCCTTTGGAGTCACTCAAAGCCATTGGCCCATGTGAAGCCATAACCATTGACCCAAGACCGGCCTTTGCAAAGCCTGCCCACCTTCAGGCTGCCCTTGCAGGATGCTCTGTCTCGCTTTTCCACTTGCCATTGCTCCAGAGGGACGTTTACACTCCCAATATCTCTTCTAAACCTCACTGTAGCACTGGAATGGTTAAACAGCTGCCCCTTTTTAGGTAGAACTACTGATAAAAAGCACCTTCTGCTCTTGTTTCAGCTCCATGCCAAGGCACGCTGCTGGCTGCTGGTGGTGTGTCTTCTTCAAAGGATGGCTGCCATCCTTGCTTACTTCTCTGCAGAGTGCAAAGAGCTTTTGAAAGTACCTTCTGCCTCATCGGAGTAATGAGCACTTAAAAAAACCACACCAACCCCAGAGTCAGCTCAGTTGTTCAGAATTTCGCTGGGTTCTGTGTAATTAATTAAGATTTTTTTTAAACGTTGGTTGCTCTGCCAGGCTGTGTATCTAGGTTGTGCCAGTTTCCAGGATTCCCCTCCACCCCCATCCCCGCCCCTCGCCCCGGTTCCTCGCACAGCCGTGAGCAGCTGCAGCCATGGAAGACTTCTTTGTCGAGGAGGCAGCTCCAGTGAAACAGGTAGGCGGGCTGGGGTGGGCACCCCGTGCCCTGAGTGTGCTCTGGTGCCTGGCAATATTTAAACCCAGCAGACCCAGGCTCCCACCAGCTGACAATCTCCTGCTGCCTGCGAGGGAGCAGGGATGGTGGGATCTCCCAGAGACACTTCAGGTGTGGCCGAGAGCAGTCTGGAATTGTGGAGGAAGACGTCCTGGTGTCCGTCAGGAGAAGGCTAAAAAGTTTCTTATGTGACTAGAAACCATTGTGTTTTGCTTGTGGGGGTGGGCGTTGCTTTAAGCAGACCTCGGTGCCCCAGGAAGGAGGGAATTCAGCAGGAATGATGCTGAGTAGAGAAGTTCTGAAGTCGTGTGGGAGCTGGGAAGGAGAGGAGCAAGTCAGAGGTTTCCTGTGCGGGCCTGGGTGTGATGAGCGTTTCACTGACCTGTTCTCAGATGGGTCTATTGGCACCGTTATTGCTTCTCTGACTTTTCCATTTCGTGATATGTTGGACGCGAATAACTCAGGGCACTGTTTGCAGCACAGGTCCCATCAGGACTGGATTTGCCCTATCTGTCTTATATTGACATGGAATGTTTCCTCCCTTTGTGATTCCTTTTTCTTGAGGTTTTTGTTTGGTTGTTTGGTAGCTTTTCTGTGAGTTGGTTACTCTTTAGCTTATTCACACCTCCGCCAATCCTCTTGTTGCTTCAGCCCTGCCCTAGACAGATATATTTCTGTGGGAGTGCTATCTCTGGACAAAATGATTTATAGCAATCAGTGTGTGGGGCAGAAATGTGAGGCTGGGTAATGCCATGGGGTTTGACCAAAAGGATGCAGAGCAGCAGGTACTTGCTATTATTGCAGGTTCTTTAGGCCAAACTTGATTTTGGGGAGTGTTTTCTTCATTTGGAAAAATGACAGCTGCAGAAGTTGCCTGTTACACTTCTCTCGTTCCACCAGGCTGATGCTGCAGAGTTTGGAGAGTTGTACATTAACATTGAGCTGGGTTTCCTAAGATGTAACTGTACAAACTGAGATGTTCAGGGTGGAAAATAATGGTAAATTAAATCTAATTATCTGAAGTGGCTTTCTAACTGGTGGACATGTTTTGAAATGAGCTATTCTCTTTGATCACACAGGGGATGTGGGCTGAGTTTTGCTGCTCTTTGAGTAACTCCTGAAAACGTCTGCAGCATTAGCAGCATCAGAACCTGCCACACTTTTCCAGAGACCCTAACCCAGATAATATTTGAGAACACATTGTACATACACTATATTGACAGGTAAACCTATGGGTGCAGGAGAAATCTGCAGCCAGTGGGAGCTGTGGACCTGATGCTGCCGGTGGCTGCCACGGTGGGGCAAAGCCTGGTTGCCAAAGCAGGACTTTGAGTGGTGGTTCACCCAAAACCACATTTCTCAGTGGGCTCGTGGGCAGACTCAGGGACCAACTTAGGGACTCGTTATCCTGGGCTCTACTGCATGGATGAACTGTTATTCATCTGTTGGGCTTCCAGTCTTTCCCTCTTACAGAGGGATTATTGCATTCCCTACCTTCTGGGGAAGTGGTGAGGATAAATACTGCATGAGCCTGCCAGAGGCTATGGGACTGTAGACATTAGAGGGCCCTAAATGGTCAGACTATGTCCACTTCATGCCTGAAATGGTATTTTGAACTTTATGGGGAGATCTGTGTCTCTGATTAGAGATGTTGTAGAAGAATTTGAGCCCGCTCAGTGAATTTGAAGAAATTCAGGACATTCATCTGATGATAGTATTTTGAATTGGAAGATTAATGTTTTGCAAAGTCACGTCATGTTTCCCAACTTCTCTTTGAAGTGAAATCCCACTGTTTCTAAACCAATTTGGCAAGTAAGTGTACACTGAACTTGGCAATTTTTCTTAATGGATAGCACCAGTGAGAAGAGCGAGGAGTTATATTCTTGTGTTAAATAATGAAGTAAGCACATCAGTAACAGGCTACCACTTCTTTAAGCAGATTTGAGTAATTAGACATAAGCTTATAGCTCAGTCTGTATGGGCAATTTTCTTGTGCTGGGTAACTTGTTTTCCTCTGTGTTGATGCAGGTGTTTGACTGCCATGTAGAACAGGATTTGAACTTAGTGTCTATCTGGGATTTATGATTTGCAAGTGCCCTGTTTAATTGCCAGTTTCCCTTGAGTTTGTGTGTCAGCACTGTAGGACCCCTGCAAATGGTTGCATTCAGCTGTTTCTTTTATAAGAACTCCTGGGAGCAGGTACTGGGGAAAAGTGACCTTGAGTTGGTGAAATTCTGAACTGAGGAATTTTTTTGTGTTTTTTTCTTTTAATAAAATGATTATATATTTCTGTAGATTTCCACATGCCTAAAGTCATTTTTCAAAGGCTGATGTTTTAGTATGAGTAGGAGAGAGTGTGCACTATACCTGCATATTTGTTCTGTAAGCATTTTGGATAATGGAATAAGAAGTACAGTTAAAGTTTGCAAAACTGGTAATTGCAAGCACTCTCAAAGAGGATGGGCATAGAATTTCAGATGAACATGATAAATGTGAATGACAGTGGGAAATCAATAAGATAAAAGTCAAGAAAAACAAATGCTGAGTATTGTAGTCAGGAAGGAAAGTCATTTGACACCAGGACAAAATGGGGAATAACTGGCTAAGCAGCTCCCTGCAGAAAAGGGCATTCATGGCTTTTATAGATAGTTGCTGACAAGCTAAATATAGATCCAAAAAGTGTGCAATTGCAGAAATGGTGATGTTCATTCCAGGGTATATTGATGGTTGTATTTAAGTTTTTGTAAGTAATTATTCAGTTCTATTTGGTATCAGACTAGTCTGAAATTGAATGCTGGGCCTAGTGCTTGGAGGGAAATTAGGGAAACTGGAAGGAGTCCAGATGCATTCAGAAGAGTTGAGAAACATGAAAGAAATTTGAAAAACTGTATTTGTTTATTTGAAAAAAAAGAGAAAACTGAAGAGTAAAAATTTAAGTGTCTTAACTATGAAGAGGCTTTTTTTGTAATAAAATTTTCTACTGGGAAATTTTAATTTGTAACAATATGTTGGTTAGATTTTAAAAGAAACTTTACAATTATACATGGCTTTAGGAAAGAATATGGAGTACTTTTTGTGAAGAGAATGATTGAGAACAGGAAGACAAACATCTGTCAGTGGTAGTTGGGAAACTGTGCTGTAAGGGACTGGAAATTCTCCTGGGCTTTCTTCAGCAGAGTCTTTCTGTATATTCCATTCCTATGGAAAGTACAGGCTATACCAAAAATAAAGAGGATTTTTGTTATGTGCTTCAGGGGAATTTTGTGGTGACATAAAAGAGAAATGCAGAAACAAGACCAGTGTCTGTGGTGCCAAGGAGCTGGCGCAGGGTGCTGGTGTCAGGGCGCTCACAAAGAGAGGAGTGCTGCTGTTTCTGTCCTCTGGTTAAAGTGCCCCTGAGGCATTCCTATACACCTGCTGATGGATGGCTTACTCATGAAACGGGAGGGTATAAATACCCATTTTTGGAAGAATTCTGGTTTTTTTTAAATGAAACAAGTGATCCTACATTGCTCAACACCATCCTCTAACATCAGGTAACCTGTCGCTACCAGAGAATTACCTATCAAGATATTGGTGGTCATTGTTTCAGAACTATCCTACCTTTTAAGTAAAAAGAGGATATTTCACTATATTATGTGTCTAGTTGGGGGACATGTAAATAAGAGAGTGAGTCAAGGAAAGCTTTGAGGGTGATTGGTATGATTACGAGAGAGCTGGAGAGGAACTTTTTGCAAGGGCATGTAGTGACTGGACAAGTAGTAAAGTGATTTAAAGTGAAAAATGTTATATTAAGGTTAAATATTAGGAAAAAATTCTATACTGAGAAGGTGCTGAGGCCCTGGCACAGGGTGCCCAGAGAAGCTGTGGATGCCCCATCCCTGGAGGTGCTGAAGGCCAGGTTGGATGGGGCTTTGAGCAACTTGGGATAGTGGAAGGAGTCCCTGCATGTGGCAGGAGGGGTTGGACTAGATGGTCTTTAAGGTCCCTTCCAACCCAAACCATTCTCTTTCTATGATACATAAATGAGGTTGCTGCTGGTACCTTGATATTCTTGGATTTCTAAGCCTGGTGATATTTAGCAAGGTTATAATGCAAAACATGAACAACTCTTAGAGCTTTCTGCTGAGAAGAGAGGTTGTTAGAGCTTAAAGATGATTTAACAGAGCAAACTGACATTTTAAGAAGCACACTGCTATGTCATACATTTTGTTCACTTTGATGGAGTTCTTGTGGATTATCTGTTGCTGTGACAATCCAGGACTCAAGTATAAATTATAAAAAGGGCTAAAGCTGTTAGAATATAGTTAGCTAACATTTTTTCTTTTTTCCTGAAGGAATAAAACAACCTAACCAACAACTTATTCCCTTGATGATCATGACTGCACATCACACTGCTTGAGTTTCCACAATAAAGTAAGAAGAAATAAGAGAATGCAGTACTATAGTATTGCTAGAGCTGGATCAATGAGCAATTAAAATAAATTTATCCAATTAACATGGCCCTTTTTTCTATTCTCAAGCTTCTTTCAGATCAGCCTTGTCTCCTGTGTGTTTGCCTTTGCTGTTAAGTACAAAACACATTTCTGTATCTAGATCCTCTGCAAATTATGATTGCAGTGTTTTTCCTGTTCAATGGCTGATTAACAGATTCTAAAAAGAATGCTATAAAAACAACACAGTCTTTTATAATTTGCTTGTTTAGATATTAACTATCTTGAAATTCATAGATTTTTAAATTTCCCGAACATGCTCTTAGCTATTTTCAAGTACATCTTTCTAGCCTCCAGCAATTTCATAAGCCAGAGCTCCCCATCCATTTAGTAGTCCTAAATTAATTTTTCTTTTATGAATTTGTCCATTAGATTTTGAATCCATGTCACTTTTTAGGACATTATATGCAATGTCGCATCATAATCATATTGGAAGATAGAATAAACAAGCATTCCCTGGTCACCTTCTGCATTCCACACCTCCATATTTAGACCCATATCCTGTATGTTTTTTCTGGTCTGTTCCCTATTTCTTGCTCAATGACTTGCATCATTTGTCTTGCATTCTTGACTCATCCTGATCACCAGCTGACATTTTCATGGATCTGTTTGTTTTAACCCAAGCTCTTCCCCCGAGTGCTAATTGCTCAAACCCCATCACTCTCTACATAAACTTTAGGGTCATTTCTTCTCTGTGCATCACTTTACACGTATATACACTGAGCTCTTGTGGGACATTTCATCGTTCCCTCATCCATGAGAGTTTAGTCTCAACATGCTTGACAGCCACTTGAGCAAATCCCAGTGCCATTCCTTTGCTATCCCACAGACAGTCTGTGACATGTGGCTCTTCTGTCTATCCTTGTTGTTAGAGATGGTTACTGCTGTTAATTTTAGCGCCACTGAAGTTGGTGGATACATTCACTGGGATAGATGGGTGTCTCTCACATGTTAAATTCCCTTTCCAGGTGATCACTAACCTGTTGGTTTGATTTAGTAGTTGATAGTAATCATTTTTTACCTGCCAGCATGACCAGACACGCAGTCATTGAGTTCACAAAGGTAATAATCTTGTTACAAGTTAAATAATAAATCATAAAATAAATTGGCATTTTGGGGTTCTTTTTATGATTCTTGCAGTTTTGCCACTAGACCTTGGGAGATTATGCCATCTGAAAAATTTAGTCACTCTATGGAGATACTTTGTCAGTGGTTTAAAAATTGGTTATGTGTGATTTATGGTTCTGAAAAACTAATGATCTCTTTTCTCAGTGCTTTGTCAAATCCTGCTGGGTTTATGCTGCCCAAAAGCCAGGCTAATCCTTGGTGCCTATAAGAGAATGTGTTTTGGTGATTAACAAGATGTTGTTTTCATCATTTATTTATTACACTGAACCTTGTCAGAATAATTCTGATCCAGCACAGTTATTAGATTGTATCTCTTCATGCCACTGATGCCACTGTGATAGTTTCTTGTGCCTGGTTGCAATGAAATTAAAAAAAAAAAAACAGCCAACAACAACCAAGGAGCAATGTATATATTTGCATAGATTGCAGGAAAAGGTGTTAGATAAAATATTGCTGTGTTTTTATGTTCTGAGAGTGTCTTGAATTGCAGCCTTAAGCCAGATGATAAATTCCCTCAGTCAGGTATGGCTGAACAACTTTTTACCTTGATAAGTCAAAATAAAGTTGTGTGAGTGGTTGTTTGGAGAATCCACAAGGTGAAAGAAATATGAAAGTTAGTGGCTTTGGGAAATGCAGTGAAGGTGGGAGAGTGCATTTGCTTTCAAAGCCTGGGACTTGTTTAGGTTACATCTCTGACGTGAGGAGAATGCAGATTCATTCCACAGTAAGAAGAAACCAAGAAAGCTCCCTATTTTTAAACAGTAAGCCAGTAAATTCAGGGAATATCTGTGTCCCCTTTCCTATGTGTTTGATGGAGATTTCATCAACACTATCCCTCACTGCATCTTGCAATTAATAAATAATGTATTCCTGAGGTATCATAGAATTATTTAAGCTGGAAAAGATCTCTATGATCACCAAGTCCAACCCAGCACTGCCAAGTGCCACATCTGCAGTCCTCCAGGACTTGTGACCAGTACTTCCCTGGGGAGCCTTTGCCAATGCTTGGCAACCCTTTTGTTAAAGAAATTTTTCCTAATATCCAAACGAAACCTCCCCTGGCACAACTTGAGGCCATTTCCCCTTGCCCTGTTAATTGGTATGTGGGAGAAGAGACTGACCCTGACCTTGCCATGACCTCCTTTCAGGTGATTGTCGAGAGTGATAAAGTCCCGCAAGTGTCCTTTCCTCCAGGCTAAACACCCCCAGATGCCTCAGCCACTCCTCACAGGAATGCCTCACTATGATTTAGATATGCTTGAAGGGAGGTTTTTCAGAAGTGCAGCAGGCAGGTGTGCCTGATGCTCTTTGAAATTCAGCAGAAACAGTCATCATTTTTGTCCCATGTAATCAAAAAAACTTATGGTGCTGTTCCCGTTTCTGGGCTTTGGGAGTAGCACAGCATCACTCTACAGCGACACGTGAAAACAAATTAATTTTGGCTTCAAACGAAAGGTTCATTTCCTCCTTTGGGCATTAGTGCCCCATATTGTGCTTTATCTGCCAGGACACTGATATGTAATCATTGTGAGCCTACTTCTTTCTAAGTTAGTAGGATAGAATTGCAGTTGGTATAAACCAAAATTAAATAACACTACAGAAAGGGAAGAGAGCATGTTATTAGTGGCCAGGGGATGTTTATTCTATTTTATTTCTTTTTAGTTATTTTTACTGTAGACAGGGGTTGGAGATTCTAAAAATTACTGTTATTTTTCTCCCCAAATAAAGTGCTTTATGACTGTTTTAAATACTTTCCAAAGAATGCTTTCTCACATACATTCTACTGCATCTATAAATGTCAGTGAAATTGATTTTAAAATCTAGCTAATATCTGCATTTTTGTATCATATCGTGATCAGGCTTTTTGCTAGGCAGATTTTCTTGCCATTTTTCAGTGCGTCTGATAAGAGCGTTGCACAATTTTTTTGTCCTTCTCTGTCTCCAGCTACTTTCAGACTGCAGGTTTATTTAATAATTAAACAATGTCGCAGCATCCACTTGTTAATAAGGGTATGAGAAACCTGGCAGTGATTTCCTGAGTCCTCATTAACAAAGAAGAACAGAGAAACAGGAAGTGCATGAAAAGCATCTCAGAGAACACAAGGGCTATAAGGACTGTATAACAGACATCTCCTGGAAGAGTCCTCCAGAATAAGATGCAGTTAAAATTCAGCAAGAGCTTTTTGCCAGCACAGCCAGCTGACCTTCCTCTAGCAGAGGACACAGAGAATCCTTAGAGAAGGCACATGGTGTAGGAATGTGAGCAGGAGGGGTGAGAAACTTGTCAAGGGGAAAAGGTTGGCTCCTTCACCTCACCTGGCTGTGCAATCGACCATTTCCAGAGTGTGGCTTTGCCTTAGCGAGGGACTGTGGTGTGCCCTCTGGTGTACAAGGCACAGATGTGACTCTGTAGTTCATTTAAAGCTTTATTCTATGCTCAGGGGTGCTGGTGGGAATGTTGGAAGCTCAGGGCAGACTGAGCGCGGTGGGAGGTTGCTGCAGAATGTGCCTCAGGGAGGGCTGCAATCAAATTCAGCCGCCTAATGTCAGTTCTCCCAGCTACTTCGTGCTGTCCCTGCTGTGACACCCCTTCCCTTCCAAGTCTCTCTCTAATCCTAAGAACTGGTCCTTATTGCTATTTCTCAATCCAAAAGTTTCCTTCGAAAAGATTTTTTCTTTAAAAAGTTGTGAAGACTTAATGCAATCTTCAAATCTTTCTCCTGCAATCAGCTCCTTCCCCATGCCCTCTCCTGCCTGTTCTCTAGGGGGGTTTGTGTCCTCCATCAGCCTTGCACAGACTCCATCACGCGTGGCCCAGCTGTATGCCATATCCACTGAGTGCCAGCTTGTCAGCTGGGTATTTATTGGGTGCCTGGAGTCATTAACAACTGAAATCAGGGAAAAGAGCAGCAATGATTTGAGGGATGTTCCAGGAAACAGCTCGGGGCAGCTTGAGGAGATGCTGTGGCTCATGAAATCAAGACTCAAATGGGAATGAGGTAAAAAGGAGCTTTAGGTACACAGCAAATCCTGTCCTGGTGTATGTACTCATGGGATGTTACTCAACTATTGTGCTTGTGTAGCATTTCAGATAATGACTGTTCATTATTAAACAGCAGAGACCAAACAAAACCTTGAGCTTGTGTCAGTGTTTCTGTAGGATTCCCTCCTGTTGCCTACTGAAGAGGTTCTGCATTTGAGTAGGGGTTGAGGCTGCACCTGTCAGGACAGACTTTGTGCCTGGATTGAAAGTACAGCAACATCCAGCCTTGCAAAATTGTAATGGAAATTTATCAGCTTGGCCACAAAGACTAATCTTCCAGCTTTAGCAGAATGGAAATACTAATGGCAATTTACTCATCCTTCAAAAATAATTACTCATCCAGCCTGAGCAGGCAAGTAAAATTTGCAAGACTCAATTAAATACCTGTGCTGAGGAGAGTTTATATGATATTCTTGTTGCAAAGCACTTTGGTTCTTACTGGAGCTGTATAAATTAACCACTCCAGTGCTTTTTGAGAAACCCCATGGGTCAGAACTCAGATTCCTTGACACCTTTTGCACTGTTAGGAGTGGCTTACACTGAGGAGCAGGTAATAGAAAATGTCTACATCAGTTAATAGGAAATGTCTACAGTAGCAAAGTAATTGCTACCAGATGCACTAGTGGCAAATACATAGTGCTAAATGATACATAGAAATAAATGAAGTGATACAGTATAAAAAGGAGCAGCATTTTTTCCAATCTTTGTATGATATTTCAGTGCTCACTTAGCCAGTTGGGGGCCACCCATGGAACTGAGACCCACTGAAGCAAATGAGGATTGGTGTGGAGCCAGTTCAGAGGTGCTTGTGAAGAGGTTAATTTCATGGAGAAGTTGTGCTGCTCACATCTTTCTGCTGTGCCTCCGGAGTGCATGTCCTGGTCCTCCCTGCTGCCCTCCACAGGCCAGCCTTGGGGGGGAGATGGTGACATTCCCTCTGCTGTTGTTCTTCCATGGAGAGAGCTGATGAGGACACAGTGCTGTGCTGAGGAGGTGCAGATGGATTTTTGAATTTTAAGTGTGATCTTCTCATCATCAGGGTTGTATTGAGGGAAATCAATGGATTATGGAAGGGCAGAGTTTCTGATGAATAAAGCACAAATTTATCCATGTGTTTTATATGGCTACTGCGAGCCAGCTAGGGATGTTCCTCAGAAATGGAGCACCAGTGGTCATCACCTGTGGGGACACTGCATCAGGTGCATTTGTGCCTGCCTTTGTGAGGGAGAAAGATCTTTTGAGCTGTTTTCTAGACCCTTGTAAATTCCTCAGCAGCTTAAAATTTTGTTCCAAGTTTCTGCTTCCTACTGCTGCAAAGGTAAATGTTCTCCAGATAGCCAGCTCAGGGTCTAATTTCTGACAAAGAGGAGATTAGTTCAGGATTTATGTAATGAAGTCCTGGGTGCAGGGTAAATTGAATAGCTCCATTTGTTCAGACATAAATCATAAATCACCTGCAGTCTGAGGGACTGTCCCTTAAATGTCATGGCGACATGGGTCACTGTGGAAATACTGCAGTTTGAGTCGCTCACTTAAATAGAAACATGAAAATCAGAAAGCAGAGGGGGCTGTCAACTCATCAAGCTCATCATCTTGCTTGTACTGAACATGCCCTGAGACCCAGAGCAGCGTCTCTTGGCTGGGCTGGCACTCCACCATCAAATCAGCTCAGTTCAAATCTCAAAAGGTACCGACTAAATATAAATGCGAAAGGCTCTGATGACGTAAGTGCATCTAAAAATCCTTTTTTTTTTAAGCTATTCCTGGATAGGGATTCAGAGAGAATATTTCTGAATAGTGTAAGAAAATGACTATTAATGAAAAAGACCATGACAGGAAGACTTTAATGTGTTCTGACATTTCTCAGTGTCAATACTGAGTATGCAAAAAAAAAGGTATATTAAGCAAACATTTGCTTCTTAAAACAAAAAAAAAACCCCTTCCGTCTATATTAAAACTCATATCCACCCACCACTTAATTAAGCCTACAGCAACATAATGACCATTCAGCATTAAGCACTCTGAATTAGGTAACAAATTTGCTCAGCCAGCCACAGGCATTAAATAACCATACATACATAACTTCCACTAGTCGATAAATCAAAGCTACACAAAATCATTACTCATTTTTCTGCACGTCTTTTCTTCTCTGAGATTTCTGCTTTCTTTCCAATAATTGTGCACATTAAAGGCTTTTCCATAGTGTGTGTTGAGAGGTCATCATTGAAATGAACAAGAGGAGGGAACAAGTGCCAAGACTCAAAGGAATGGTGAACACAGGTCCTGCAAGAAGGGGCTTACAGCTCATGTGCCTCTATTGCAAATGGATAGAAGTGCTCCTGCAGGCCAGGAAATATCTAGTTGTGAATAAATTAATTCTTGTGCTCCATTTCAGGGTTTTTACACTGTCGATCAGTGCACTTAGTTTCTCAGTTCCTTGTTTTTCACCCTTCAAAGAGTAAATCAGTTCCTTCCATCTTGGAGAGAATAAATATGTTGCAAATAGTGAGGCAGTCAAATACCAGAGAACTGGAGCCAAACAATTCCTTGAACTATAGGATATATTAGATCATGACCCGTGTGTTCCAATGAACCCAAAGGCTGTTCACAGGGACCTGCAGCTCATCACTGACTTTAATCACTCACATCCCTATTAAAAGCTTGGTGTTCATTCTATCACCCATGGGCAGGTGCCAGGAGAGTGCATCACACTGAGCTCACCTTAGAGGTGATTTGGCTTCTGTCTTAAACTCTAGGAATTGTCTTGTGCTATATAATGTTTACCTCTCCTGTTTGAGCATGGCTGGGTCATCCCATCAGACTGGGCAGTGAAGTTTTACCATGGAAAAATAGCTACTGTGAGGCAGGTTGTGACCTGGAGAATTGTCCTTGCCAGCAGGTTTTTCATTGTTCTTAAATCAGACAAATTTTCCTAAGACTTCCCTTGAGCAGATGTCACTGGATATTGTCGATCAATATAGGAAGTGCAGGGCAGCAATGTATTAGAATTTTCTTGGGGAAAAAAAATTAAATTTTCCAGATAGTTCTGTTGAAACTCCAAAACTTCTGCTTCTTTCTATATCACTCTGAGAAGTTAAGAAATACAAAGAGCTCAGTTTTAAAGTTACATCTAAAGAATTAAAGCAATAAAGAAATATAGACAGGGTAGAGATATGGGTAGCAACCAAGTCAGTGGGCAAGAGGGAGGGTAAAAGAACTGTAAAAAATAGATACAAAATTATATATCTGTAGCAGGCAGAAAAATAACACGAAGTGTGGAAATATTTAGAGATAAACTCTTTATGAATATTGATCCACATTATTAATGCTTTTTAAAAATGAGCTGGGGAGAGTCCTGTCCTTGTGAAACTGTTCAGAAGGGGAAATGCAGGATGGAAGAAAAGTGCTTATTGTATACACAGTTGTGTTTCCTGTATTCTATTATAGAATCTAGTCTCAAATGGTTTCTAGCCGTTAGTTTGTAATCGTGCTGTCTTTTGGATCAGGGAAACAAGACATTTCATCAATTAGAATCCAAATGCAAAATCAGGTAACTGTAGAAACAAAGACTCCAGAAAGCCAGAATTTATGATTCCAATAAACTCTGTGTAGCAGTACTTGCAAATTAGACAAAATGCAGCCATCCAAGATTGCCAGTTTATCAGGTCAATTGGAAAGTGCATCACTCACCCAAGCCCCATCCAGCCCCAGCTGGATTTGAGTCTCTGCCAAATCTCTTCAGACAGCCGTGGTATGTGAGCAAAACCTCGGCTGATCAGGTTTGCAGCACAAACCCAAAATGAGTTTGTCACTCTTTTAAATTCCCACATACACTGGTGGAAAATTGCTGGAAAATGAAATAAAGAAACGACAGAAGCAGTTTAGTTTCCTGTCAGCTATGAGGTGCAGACAGCTTTACACAAATATGATACACAAGCAAGCTCTTGTCAGCGTGTCCTGGTTTCAGCTGTGATGGAGTTCATTTTTTCTCAGTAGCTGGTGGTGCAGGGCTGTGGTTTGGATTCAGTATAATGTTGATAACACGGTGATGTTTTGGGTTGCCAAGTAGTGCTTACCCTAAGTCAAGGAATTTTCAGTGTCTCGTGCTCCGCCATTGAGGAGGTGCAAAAAAAAGCTGGGAGGGAGCATGGCCAGAACAGCTGTGACCCCAAGTGGCCAGAGGGATATTCCATATCACAGACCCCCATCCCCAGTGTTTAAATTGGGTGAGTTACCCTGGAGAGGACTGATCATGGTTCAGGGATAGGTTTGGCACTGGACAGCAGGTGGTGAGTGACTGTATTATGTATAATTTTTTTCTTTTAGGTTTTGTTTCTCTCTCTTCTCCTTCTTCTCCGTTATAATCTGGGTAGGCTGGCATCAAAGAGAAGGTGCTCAGATAGGGATGGCCCATGAAGTTCTGTTCCTGGGTTTCAGTATCTCATCACAGCGGTGGCTTTCTCTGCTGATTTCCATCCCCCTTGGCTTCTCAGGTAGGCTGAGCTCGATCTGCTCATCCCACAGCTGCTCATCCCCCTGTGAGAGCTGTGCGAAACTGTCAGGCACCTGGCAAGGCGCATGGACGCTTGCCATTGCCATGCTGGAGCTCCAAGTTTCTTGTGTCACACAGGAGTTGGTGTGTCTGGTGTTGTTTAATTTGCACATTGTGGCACTGGCTTCTTTTGGACCTCAGGCCATAGTCCAAGTTCTGTTTATACAACAAAAATTAAAAATTTAAAAAAAAAAAAGAATATGTCAGCAAGATCTTTTTTCTGCTTATTGTAGGGTTATTGTAGGTCCTGCTCGCTTTCAGTGTGGGTCCGAGAACACACAAATGCATCCTTGGTGCAGGATACACAAATGTGTCCTGTGTTGTCACATTTGTGTGACCCACACAAATGGGTCCCTGAAACACACTGTATAAGACTGTGCACATAGTGAGTTATTTGGAATAGCTTCTCTTGAGCAGCCATTTCTGGAGTAATTTCTGTTTTAAACAAGCCCTTGTTACTTGATAATTTTCATTCTGCCATGCCCATACCTACCTTTCCTTTAGCCTCCTTCCAGAAGCCAGTTCCAATTGGAGAGGATGCAAAGGATGCAGAATCCAATGGATTAGCATTGCAAATACTCAGTTTTTTAGTGCTAAGCTGGGCTCCAGCTGTTCTCTCAGATCTCTGCCCAGGTTTTAGGCACTGGAGAGAGACAGAGGAGCAGAGGCTTTATGGTCTGAATTTTCACATCAGAGGACTTCTCCTGAGAAGTGCTGAGCATTTAATTATTTATTTTCAGGGGATATATCGAGAGGCAAAGATGCAAAGCTTCTCAAACAATGGGGGCCTAGTTTGTGACACAAACTGGAACGGTGTGTGGGGTCACATCTCTCACACAGCGCTGACGTACGTAAGGAAACCCCTGTGATTACAAACAGGTGTCACATCACTTTTTCTATTAAAGTGATCAAATGGGTTGAAATCCCCAAAGATGAAGTTATTGAGGTTTGTGCTCAGGGCTACTTAGCCCAATTGCTTGCAATCTCAGGGGACGGGGAGCTTTGCACAGGAAATGAACTCTGGCCATCCAAATTTTCTTTAATAATTGCCTCAAAGTCTATTATGTGTGCACCATATCAAATAATTACAGGTCTCTTTTTTTTTTTTCCCCTTTCTTTTTATTTTTAAACTTGTTACCTAGGACTCTTTGCTTGGAAAATCAAGCTTAGTTTTTTGGTCCTTGAACTGTTTCTTTCTCTACCTCTACTGCATTTAGGGATTTATCACTGGACACAATAAAACTCCATGAAACAGTAGCAGTCTTAAAAGTATATGGGAATTGGATGAACAATAGCATGAAGTCAGGCTGTTTCCTGCAGTGTGGGTTAGTGGAATAAACCAATTTTTGGTGTTCATGGGTTTTAAAAAATATTCCTTTCAGTTGTTTTTGGGTTCATCTTTCATTTTGCGTAGGGAAGAGATGTTTATTGGAAACAAAGCATTTTGTTTCCCAGTGATGAATTATCAGTCAACGAATTATTCCTGTGAAACCAGTGGGTTTTTTGCTGGAACCCTCGTATACTTCTTCATGCTGCTTTTCAGACTTCTCGATGCGTAGACTTCCACCTCCCTGCTTGTGAATGGAGGTCCAGGTTATGTGGTTAATTTTCCTCATTATTTTTCAAAATCCTTGGAACCCAGGAGCAGTTTTAAAGGCAGGAGATGCTCTTCCCCCTGCCACATGCCAATGCCCTTGTCTGGCCACCCCGGGTTGTTTGAGAGCCCAGTTTAAAAGCAAATACCTTCCCTTGAAAGCAATCCCAGGCAACAGCTCCCATTAAGCGGTGGGTGGTAAATGAGGCTCTGATTCACAGCACGGCTGGGTGCTGCTGCTCTGATACCAAAGGGTGGGAAATAACAGTCAAGCACAGGATTTCCCCTTGCAATCAAACCCTTTCCGACAGGCTCTAATGGATATGTGCAGGTGCAGTGGAGCACGTGGGTGCTGGGAGAGAGCTTTGGATTTGGATTTCCGTTCCTGTTCCAGGCTGGGGTTTTTGGTTGAAGCAGTTGGAGTGATTGCTGTGCATGTGAAGTAGCTGCACTCACCTTTTTGCATCAGGTAGCATCCCAGCCATCCATGAATGCCCAATCCCAGTTCCCTTGTAATTAAGCTGTTCCGTTTCAGCCATAAATATGGTCTAATTATGGCATTTTGTAGGACTGCAGCCCCTTTGCAGGTGTGCTGCAGGAAGCCATGGAAATGCAGCTGTCACCAGAGTGTCTGGGAGAGCAGCGCCCAAATTACTCGGGCTGCATAGCAATCAGCCCAAATTGCTGTCGGTTTGGTCGCAAGGACAGATAGGTTGACAATAACACAGGGCTGTATTGACAGGCAGCTGTAAAAGCTGAATAGGAAAAGGTAGCACAAGACTCCAGTGCAGAGCCTAACAGTTAGATTGCCAGTTTCTGTTTTATTTCGCCACCAAATGCTATTATATTTCACATTTATGCGTGCTCACCACTATAATTTTAAATTGTATTATTGAGATAAAGAATGGTATGTGAAAGCCACAAATGATAGCTCATTTAGTGTTTTCCTTGTGGCTTTGGCTCATCATGTTTTTTGACTCACAAAAGACTTGGCAATTACACAACTGGGCACAGTGAGGGGGGAAAAAAAAAACCCACAACACACATTTGGATCAGATTTTCAAATTAGTTGAATTTTCTTTGCAGTGGAGTTGTGTGGTCTGGTGGGGCAGGTTCCTGGGTGGGACATTTCCATGATCTGAGCAGATTGCTTGGAACACACTGAGGGGGAAACTGTGTGACATGATGGTTTTCTGATATTTTCTAGTGTGGGCAAAAATTTACATAAGGTTCAGCTCTCAAAGATCAGAGTGTTTCAAAACATAGCATGAAGAAATAACACAAGAATTTGGAAAGAGAGGAAGTTGAGCTGAGGCTCAGAATAACTTGCAGCAAGCAAGTCACCTAAAAGGCAACTAGAAAAGGTACTATAAATACATTAGAAATATGTGAAAGGCAAAAGGAAGTGAAAACAATTGCTTAACATGGAAAGAAACCAAAACAAGATGGCTGAGAAAATATTGAAATTTTTACTGTTCTCTATTTCAGTCTTCTAAAAGAAATTTGTGACCTTTTAATTAAAGTCATTAAATTTAACAAGGAAACGTGACCTGGAGAAAACAGGGGAGGAGAAAATGCTACAAAATATGTAGATAAATCAAACACATTCAGTTTAGGAGTGTCTGGCTAAAATTACCTCTGAGAATGAAGCACACTTGGGGAATGAACCATGAGGAAGGAAAAAAAAAAACCTGAGAGAATGGTCAAGCAGTCACGCTGGCCCCAATAGCCCAAAGGAGAATGGATCTATTCATTAATAACCCTGTGGAACATACTACGGAGATAAAAATAGACCCTGTGGTTTTGTCAGGAATACATTGTGCCATCCCTGTAAAAGGATAGGATCTGCCAAGTGGATAAAAAGTGGTAGGTGTGACTTATCTTGAATCCAGCAAGGCTTTCAACACCATTCCGAATGACATTTCCCAAAAGGTGTCGAGAAAATGCATTAGGGTACAATCATCTCAAAATGGGTGTAGAGATGCCTGAAAAGCAGTAGAGTAACCTATTGATGGTTTGCTGTTGAGCTGGGGGAGCATTTCCCAGGCAGAAAATGTACCCAGGCATAAAATGTTGTGCCTTGTCAATATTTTCACTGATTTGGATAAAGGAGGACAATCTGCCCTTCTGACATTTCCGATTGACTGGGATGGGTTGTGGACACTGCAGAGTACAGGATTAGAATACAGAGGGACATGGACTTGCTTGCCAAGTAGCCTAAAATCATTAAAATAAAGGTACATAAACAAAAATACTATCTACAGGGCTAAAGGGAATCAGATGCAGAGATAGAAAATCGGGAATATTTCACTGGGCAGCACAGAAAGCACTGGTGTTACATTATAAATTAGATAGACGTTGTTAATGCTGTTGTAAAGATGTAAGGAATTTCTTGAGGGAAGTTTTAATAAGAGTAGCATTAATAGGATGTAGGAAATAGTTATTCTGCTATAAATACTTCTTTTGTGATTTGAGTCCCAGTTTCAGAATTATAAGTACAAAATCAATAAGAATCCAGAGGAAAGCAAGAGTGACAAGATTTAAAAACGAAACTAAACTAAGCTTGTTTGAAGGCTGAATTTGTTTGATTTAAAATGAGAGGATTTCAAGGCATCTCCAATCCAGAAGAGCTTAGAAAATAGAGAGCAGTGAGTCAGAAACAGAATAAGAGCAAATGGACTTTATTTTCAGTAAGAAACAGATAACTTTATTAGCAGCAGAAAAAATATGATTCTAAGAATAATTAACCTTTGGGACAAACTTGAAAAAAACTTATGTCTGTTGATTCCTGATGCTTAATGATTGTTTAGTGATGGATAGTTAAAAAAAATCAAAACACAATGCAAATATACATATCATGGTGCATGTGTTTTTGTATAGTCCTATTGCATAATAAAAATATTATGCCCAACAGGAAACCTGACTTGAAATAATTCAACAAGGGCAGTTGCACCACAGGTTTCCAGATGACAATTAGCTCTGTTCTGTGCCATTTTCCTGCCAGCCTCTGCGTGGATTTGTGAGTGGAATTGTGTGGTGCCAAAGGTGGTGCTGAAGATCTGCTCCTGCTGGCATCAGTGATCACAGTCCCAGAGCCTTCTTCGAAGGGAAAATTGTACCAAAACGAGTAGAGAAAATAAGTGCAATGCAGCCAGTTTGAAACCTGGAAATAACAGGAAGCCACAACAGCTATGCCTGAGGTCCCCAAGAGAGATATGCGATTTAAACAGCCGTGTTTGCAAAGCCTGGGGATGCAGGGGTGCGCTGGGATGAGCCAACACAGGTCTGTTCCCCCAGCCCCTGGCAGGAGGATTCAATTGCCCTCCATGGCAGGACATGTGAAGGGTGTGGGAGAATGATCAGCACTCGCAGTCTTTTCCTGCTGAAATGCGTAGAGGTCACAGTCATTATTTCAGTGAAGCTGAAGATCTAACCTTCAAACCCACACAGGGACAGAAGTGTTTTTATTTCCCCACTGTATACAAGGATGGTATGAGGGCAGGTTTAAAGATCTTGATAATATCTCTATGCTCTTAGGGAATATGCTAATAATAATTATCAGGGATAGCTACAATTTGCATCTTACAGATGTCTTATAAAGAGAGGTTTTCTGTGAAAGGCGCATCACTTGTCCCTGGTGAGTTCAGCAAACACTGAAACACATGCATTTTTTTGTGGGGAAAAATAAAGAAAGCTGTTCTGATCCAAAACTAGTTTGAAACTAAAATATTTAATTTAATCAGTAAATTAAAAAAAACTACAATCAGTTCTGTCATTCTTTTGGTCCTAGCTTCAGGCTGCAATATTGGCCTCAATTTGAGAAAGAGATGGAGTTTATGATATTTTAAAGAAAGAAAACTAATTCCATTTGTTGATTGTCCCATTCTTTACATTCCTGTTTATGAGAAAACAAGTGCATAAGGCAGCATAGATCTTCGTATGGTGGGAATTCTGTTTGAAATTGAAATACATTCTTTTTCAGAAATGGTATATTGTCTTGAAATTTAAATATGAGCTTGAAATGTGGAAATAAATTAGGTCTTATCATTCCCTTACTAGTAAACTTTAAAAAATAAAATTTAATACCCTTGAAGGACAAATGATTCAGAGCACTGGAAGCAGAAAGCCTCTTTGGATTTGGGTCATGCACTCAATCATTTCTTCTAAACTTAAGCATAGATATGAGAAACACCCTTGGTTCTTTATACATTAAAGCTTGGATCTAAACTCCATACCTTTGTCACAACTTGATATTGAGATATAAATCACTAAACAGAAATCTCTGTAAAGGCTCATTATAGAAGGGACTTGTGTTAGTATCATTGATTGAGTTGCTGATTTACTGCATCCTCATCATTGATCATGAAATTCTCAGTCTGCTAAATATATTCCCCACACAACAGGAGAAGCTGGTATTTATGAAATCAAATATACCAAAATGCACACAGTTGTGCCTTTCCCAAATGTAGTTTGAGCTTGATAAATCATGGGATTATAACATGCATTTCTGATCATAAGCCAAGCAAAAGAAATTACTCATACCTGAAGATGGGCTTCTATCCCATTGAAATCCACAGTATTTAAGCTCATGCTTAATTCTGTTAATTTGTGCTTTAATTTACCTGCACGCCACCAATGGTTTAATAGTTTTGTTCTAGTATATTAAAAAAAGATGCTTTTGCTCATTGTAGTATATTATTATTATTATTATTATTGCTGCTGCTACTACTACTACTACTATTTGGAGCTTGATAGATATTTAAACACACATGTGGTTTGAAATATCCAAAACTCTGAAATACAGAGGTTGCAATCTCCTTTGGTAGAACAAGTAATAAAGAATGTTATTTCATAGCTTTGTCACAGAAGGAACTTGATTCCTCTTTTATTATATTTTCTTCATTCAAGGGCATGTTCAGATGAAAGAGAGATTTTATAAGGTTTTTCAGTGCTATTGATCAAAATAAATGCAGGCGTGGACAATTTTTCCCCATCTGCCACTAGTCAGAAAAACACACATATCAAATTGGAAGCACTTTGGCCATAGTGATGTATTTATTTCCACTCAGGTTTGACTGTCATACCTCACATTTTTCGGCAGAAACAAAGTGGAGAAAGCTGAAGGTGAATAAGGAAGAGTATTTTCTTGGTTCAGATTTGGAAGATCTGACTTAGAACATGAAATTCTCATTGTGGTCTGCACAAGATGAGTACTTTGTGCCTCCTCTAAAATAGGAAGGAGTTTCTTTATTTCTGTTTGCGATCTCTTTTATCACTAAGGTTTGTCACTCTTACTGTGGAGAGCATTCTTAGACCAATTTTCTTAACACTGCATGGTCAGGGTACAGAAATGGTTGCAGCACTATTGGAAACACATGGATCTCACTTTTGATGTTTGCATTTACAGCATAAGCACAATAAAAAATCAAAAGTAACTAAAGCACAGATTAGGGCAGATTCTTAATTTGGAGAGCCATACTTCATGCCTCAGAGTTTGATGGTAAGGTGATATTTTTTCTAAAAATCTCAGTGTAGTCATATTCAATCAAGAATAAAGAATTCCTTGTGAAAGAAGAAAACCACAAGGAAAACCACAGCACACCACAGCAGGTTCCACTTCAGAGAAACAGGCATTTGAAAAGCTTCTGAAATTCATACAGCAGGCACTTATAGGGTAAAATGTGGTCAAGACTCTGTGTCATAGGCTCGTCTACATGGACTACACACCTATGTGCCTCTCTCAGATGAAGTAATCATATTGAGAGCATCATGATGTGCTGTTTTAAGCCTGGCATTGCTGATGGCTTATTATTTTGTCTACTTTGAATTTAAAAGGTGCAACCAATATGCACAAAGTTCTGGTCCCTCTGGAAGAAAGTCTGACCTGCCAGGTTTTCTCCAACAACCTGAAATATTGGAAAAGGAAGAACTTGTGTGTCTTGGAAGCAAAAAGTGAATCCCAAATTTTGCCATGTGCAGACTCCTCATTTGAGCTACAAAATGTTTTTTGCTGTGGGTGCCAGAGGAGCCTGGGCTGGTCCTGGATAGCTGCTCAGAGAAGGATCTGACCCCTCTTGCTCCAGACCTGGTCTTGTGACAGATTTTGTCAAATTTGAGACTTTTCAACATTTGTATCTGCTTCACTTAGGCAGCTCCACTGCCTATTGGCTTAAGCTGGCTTGTTTACCAGACTGGATTTGCTCCATTCGGATGAGCTGGCCCTTTCTGCTGTACTTATTTGCCCTAAAAACTATAAACCATCTTAAAAAGTAAATTTCATGAGAGCACTTTGTATCATTGAGCATAATTAATACAGCTAAGCCAAGAATTGTGGTGAGACAAATTCACCCTTGTGCCTTCTGTTAAAGATGTTTGTAACCCATGTTATGTTCGTGGCCAACACATTTTCCACTTTGTGACTTTCCAAAGCCTTGAAGATACTTGATCATCTTTAAAAACAACATTAGAAAGATGGCAATTTACAATAAGAAGAGGAACTCTCCTTTATTTTGGAATTTTAGTTATATTCCAACTCTACTATAGTGTCCATTGTTTTTAGTATCTTTGAATAGGTTAAGCGATGATCAGCATCTGTTTCCATGGGAGGAGATTGAAATGAACCTTACAGCATTTCTGACAGCTGAAGAGTAATGGATCATAAATCCAGATTGGGACAGTGGGAGATTTTTCCTTCCTCCCTTCCTCCCTTCCTCCCTGCCTCCCTTCCTCCCTTCCTCCCTGCCTCCCTTCCTCCCTTTCTCCCTTCCTCCCTTCCTTCCTTCCTTCTTCCTTCCTTCCACACCATTCCTTCCTTCCTTCCTTCCTGTGCCTGAGGCAGTCTGACTTGAGTGAAGGGGATGTTTAAGAAACAAAACCTTCAGCCCCAGTTCAGTGTAAATGCTCTGAGTGAACTCATCAAAGAAGTTGGCAGCTAGATAAAGGCATCTCACACTATACAACACTTCAGTTTTTCTTCTCTGGTTTATAGATGTCAGATCTTGTTTCTTTGATGATTTTCTTCTAGTTCTCTCCATCTCTGGTAGTAACAGCTGAGAAGGATGAAAAATCTGCGATTTGTTCATGGTCAAACAAGACAGTGGGAGTTTAATTAGAAAAGACAGTAACACCATTGTGCTTTGGGTGGTATTCTTACAGAACATTAAAATCCCAGTAAATGGCATGGCCTTTGGTAAAATGCAAATGTTTCCAGAGTAGGAAAATCTTGGCTGCCAGAATCATTAGTCCATGGGCATGGTATCTTAATAAAGCAGCCAAGGTCATTGTTCACCCCTCGGTATTCCCAAAACACAGCCTTTAAATTACCTTCTGGTAAAAGCCAATACAATTTTAAAAGTTTTTTTTAAGAAAGACCCCACCGGGCTTGGTTCTGTACAAACACAGAGCAGACAGATGGTCTCTTCCCTGCCGAGCTGGACTCTGACACCTCGCATTCCTCCTGGTGACTTTCTGTGTTTTCTCTGATTAGGACATAAGCACTGGCAGGCCAGGAGATCTTGTTAGATCCTCCTTCCCCCAGGTTCCTCCATATGTATGAAACATTCAGCAGAGATTCAGACTTTTGAATTTTTTTGTCCTGTTCTTTCACGGCCCAGTACTACCTTATAAACTTAGACTCTGAATGGGGCCAAGTCAATGCAATCCTTCCTTGCTATTGCATCCCATGAATGCTCTATCAATTTTCTGGTGTGTTATTTCTCATCCTAGAACAAACTGGCCTTTTGGATGGAGGTAGAAACATTCAATACATAATCCACTTTTCAAAATTACTCTTTGATGTTGAGTAAATTGTAAGATCTGCAACTGTACTGTGTCATGTTAATAAAACACAGATCTAATATTAGCAGACTTGCTATCTTTTATTAATAAATTAGGCCTTATGTTTGTCTCTAAATAGACTAATTGTTTGTATGGGCTGGAAACATATAAAGGAAATGACTTGCATTTTGTTGTGGAGAAGAAATTTCGTCCCCTCCCTTTCCCATCCTTTTTGCTTGAGTTTGCCATAAAGTTTTATGTCTTTTTCAAACTTGCCACAACATTTTTGTTCCACTATTCTGGTCTTTCCTTTCTCTCTGACATTGCCTCTCTAGAGGTGACAAAAGGTTGGTTTGTGCCTTTTTCCCTTTTTTCACATTTATTGGAAAAGAAGGAAAGAAAAGAGGAAGGGGAAGATTAGGAAGAGGGTAGAAAAAAGGGAAAATTTCTGATTCACTAAGATCTTTTCTAAAATCTTGATTTTTGTCTGAAATATTAACACAGAAATTATCTTTTTTAGAAATGCCCACTACTTATATTGGAAATGTTTTAGTGGTTTTTTTTAAGCTCTTTGTGGATTTTTTCTTTGATTTTTCCTTCTATTTTTTATCTTTTGAGGTGTTTCAAGATGAGCATATTATGTATCTTTCCAGCAGACACCACTCTGAATCCTAGTTCCCTACTCACTCTTAGGCTGTAGAGTACCAATGTGCAGAAGGTGCTTTCCATACTCTATGTGTGTCTGAATTAAATGCAGATTTTCATTTTATTAGGGCAGGGTCTGTATCGTTTGCCTTCTGTTTCAGCCACACCAATGCGGTAGGATTTATTAAAACCATGATTGTGCCTGTTGGGCTTTTTTTTTTAATCAGCTTGTTACTCTTAATTTCTATATCTTCTCTATCTTTCCCTATTTTCTGCCTGTTTCTCCAACTCTGCCCAGTTTTTGAGTGTTTATTCTTCCTTGGTGGCTGTCATGCTTTTTTGCTCTCCTGATATCCACTGTCTCCTTTGGCTCATCTACCCCCAGAAGTCAAGTTCCTTCCCTGCTTCACCTTCCCAGCTTCCCTTCCAGCCTCTCCAAGTCACAGATCTGCCTGCACTGTGGTGGATTTCCCAGGGAGCAGTGTGATGCCTGCTCACGGTGTCCAAGTCGTCAGCACTTGCACCCGCTGATAATTAAAGGGTTAGTAAAATAACGCACTGCTGAGCGTAAAGGATGTCAGATTAAAGGTTATGCAATGAACTCAATTAAACTGACAGCAGAGAGCTGGGGAGGCAGGAGTTCAATTTCTTATCCCAACTGGCAGTTCTTTTACCTCCCTAGCTATTATTAGAGGGAAAAAATAAGCTAAACCCTAGAGACTTCCCTAACTGCCAGTGCAAATATTCTCATGAAAGTACAATAAAATCCTTAGCACGTAGATAGGACTAAGCAGTGCACTTGACAGTCCTTAATCCTGTTGACTTAAGGCACTCTCTGAATATTCGTTTTACAATTTCTGTAAGATGTCTGAGAAGTGGGACAGGAGATTTTCTGTCAAAAAGTGTACGTCAGCATCAAATCCATTTTATAGCTAGCAGATGTAGATTGTACTGAAAGTAAACAGAGGGATTTGGGAAGGTAAGAGGAAACACCTTAGATCCAATTACATATAAAAGAAGTAGCCTCAAAGTCAAGTGATTTTGTAAGTCACAAACAGTGTGCCAACTTTTGGCTGCTCCATGCTGTAGCTGACCATATGATTCACCTTGGATATAATCACATTTATGGATGTTAGGGGGAAAAAGGACTATCCCATCTAAATTCCTGCATGAAAAGGTCACTAAACTTTCACCTGACATCCTTGCATTCACCCCAATGACTTCCAAAACACATTTTAAAACATACTGGGGAAAGCAAAATTAAGGATTCAAAATACAGATACAGCATAACTCTTTTGCAGTGGCTTAAGCGCTAAAGTTCGAGAAAAAGAAATGCTAAGTAGGTAATTCTGATTTGTAGTTGGACTAAATATGATTATGGATCCTTCCAACTTGGTGCTGTGGATGGACAAAAAATGTACTGTCCTTTTAAATACGATTTTTTTTTTCTATTTTCTTACCAAATTTTAACAGGAAGTGGGAAATAGGGTTGTTCTCTGGTCTTCCTGGATGCCTGCTCTGAAAGCCACCCCATGCCATATGTGTCAACCCATTTGGTAATATTATTAGGTGCTAGAGGGGGATTAACTTCACAGATAAAGACACGTAAATATCAGTGTCTGCAGAACTGTCTAAACTCCCATTGCATCCTGTGAATATCTACCCAATACAGCCAATTGTGCCTAGAGAAATAAAAACTATTTTCATGTTAATACAGGTCCTTAATTTTCGGTATTTTAATTTGCGAGCTGAATCCCACCTTTGGTGTCCCACCACCATCTGATGACAGTCCTTAACAACCAGGCACAGACTTCCAGGATGAGCTGTGGGATTTTTAGCCTTGTTTGCACCCCACTGTACCCACATGTGGGTCTGGACATTTGCCCTGTCTGTGTCAGGTGCCACATTTAGGAAGCTGCAGGGAAGCTGTGACTCTGGGAATAGCCTCCCAATCACAGGCATGAGGAGGTGGAGAGCTCAAGCTTTTCCCCTTTTGAAGCTCTGCCTTCAACAGTCATGGAGTTGTTTCTGTCTCTGATATCTCAGATCATTAATTACCTCTGCCCTCACCAGCGAGTCTGGCCACCTCCTCTAGCCTGTTCCCCTTTAGGAGTAAACTGATTAACTTTGCTCCCCACCCTAGAAGAGGGGCAGCAGGACAAGTGACATTGCTAGGAGACGAAGGACAGCATCGTATAAGTAATACAACAACTCCCTCTTCGCAGAGGAGACGAAAGAAAATGAAGAATCAAACTGTCCTTGTGGCAAATTCAATGTTATTTCGCAGCTTCCCAGAGCGTGCCAGGAATTTTCTAGCAGTGCAAAACTCAGTCTTCACTGGCAGTATCTTCCCATGTAAACCTAGCTAAACACTGCACACGTAGTTTGTCAGATCAGAGAACATTTCCCTGGGGTGGTTCAGAGAATATTTTGCTGTGGCTGAAGATCAGGGAACCAGCTCGTCCAAGCTGTGTCTCCTCAGCCTGGCCCTCAGCCAGCCCCTCTGCCCACAGAAAAAACTGATGGCCAAAAAAAGGCTTCTGAAATCACCATCCAGCAGTGCTCAGGCTGGGGGAACATAGCTGTTGCTTCAGTTGCTTTCTCTGAAGAGTTACCACCCCAATTCGGACTACAAAGAAAAATAATCTCTGATTAAGCTTTTTACTTGTATTTATGATATTTGACTGAGTCGGGGGTTTTTTTGGCTGGTAGTCTTTTGACTTTTTTTCTTTTCTCATGTGAATTGGATTATCTTTATAGAAAAGTGCCAAAATTACTAGCAATACTATTTTTAAAGTATTTTACATATCTGAAGCGTTCATTAATATCAGTATAATTTAACAATCAATCACTCTTTCTAATATAAAAGCCAATACATTTCACATACCATCTGGAACTAGGCAGCGAATTCTCTCAATTATGGTAGGCATTTAATTAAAATGAACAGATATAATGGTTTTCCAAAATATTTTTGTGACAGTTCTGGTACTTTATTAAGCATAAAAATTTATGAGAAAGTCAAAGTTATTTATCGTGCTTTCATCTGTTTTCAAGTGATGCCTTTCTTCTTGATGGACTCTTGATGGGATTGTTTCTTAGGATATAGAAAATGCAGCTCTCAAAGTGATTTGTTCCTGTAGCACCTTCCTCTAGTTCCTTTTTCAAAGTGATAGCTCTAGCAAACCTAAAATTGGGTTTTACTCTTTGCACTGTTGAGGTGGAGTATATTTTGGTGGCATTTCTTTACTCAGATACTGATTTATGGGTTCCTAACATCTTTCATATTCCTAATGCAATAATGTAGAACACACTGAAGTTAATCTGCCCCTGACCAGCTACAAACAGTGTGAATTTGCAGCCTGCTTCCACCCAGGTGGTGACTTCTGATCCTGGAAATCCCACAGAAGAAATTAGACACTGCTCAGCAGCCCTTGACAGTAGGTCTGTAAACATAAATCAACTGATTAGCTAAGAAATTTGAATTTTATTCATTTTTTCCAGAAGTTTAATTTTTCTCCATGCATTTTGTTAGAAAAAGGAAATGTGTCTTTCCATTCTTTGTGTATTTGATCTCCACAGCTCGATTAAGCAAATGAAAGCACAGCATTACTTGTTCCGTGGCAGCACAAGTGGATTTTAAAATAACCTCTGATTCTCAGGCCCAATGGGAGCTACAGAAGGTCAGGTGTTTTTCAAAAGTAACAAATTCAAATAGACCAATGGAATACCCACAAAAAGATGCCAGTTTTTCAGAAATGTAGGCACTGACTCTGCTGTTTCTTTCAGGAGTCCTTAATGTCTGCATATACAACTGTAAAGGAGAAGCTCCAGGACACTGGAGTTTATGTGGCCGTGCATCACTGCAAATGATGCAGTGACATTCTTTGGCACACCTCCAGACAAAGCAGAGATAAAGAGCAACAATGCCATTGCAACCAGATAAAATGTGTTTTATCTGTTTCAAGAAAAAACAGACCAGAGCACTACCTAGAGAATACAGTTAAAACAATAAAACTCAGAAAAACTCACCATTCTGTGGGTGGGTACTATTCCTGACAGACATTCAGTAGGTCTTTTGATGAAGCTGCCTTTTTTAACATTCATAATCAGTGACCTTTTATCTGTGCATTTTCCTTGACCATTGAGGTTACCATATCACCTAACTCATTCTCGATGTAGAGCAACATTCATAGAAATCCAGACCTTTAAAAAAGCCCAATTCTCTTCCTCAGTTACTGGGCAAACATAGCAAGGAGATTTTTTTTTTAAAATTTTCCTTATTTTCTATAAGAAATAAGAAATAGCAGCACTTTATATACTTAGGGATCACTGGCAAACCATACTTCTCTAATAGAAGCATATCAACAACCTTAAATCTGACAGATTCTGAGATTTTATGGTGAAGCAAGTAGCAGTGCCTGTCAGAACATTTGCAGATGGTAGTTTGAGAGCCACTTACATAGGTCTTTATAAATCATAATTCTGTTCATACAAAGAAAACAGCACAGCCAACTCACAAAGCTGAGAGGTACAAATTATAAAACAACACAGATACCAACCTGGTGCAGTACAAAGTAGTTCTATTGCACACCTTTTTTAGTGGTTCAGCCAGTGAGTCCTGCCATCGACCTTCCCTGGCATTGGTTTGAGCTTCACCGATAAATTAGACCGAAAACTTGAGGGCACAAGTTTTGGTTTTACTCCACCCTGTGGAGAACATTTGACTACAGCTCCAAGAGTGATGAGAAAGGTTTTGTTTTGTTTTGTTTTTTAACTAAATAGCAAACAGATGGGTTTGATACTAATGCAGTTTGATGCAGTTTGCAGTTGAGTTTGATACTAATCCTGTCATAGGATATTTAAAAGTGCAAGTGAATAATAAAGGCCATCTTCCAAAAAAGAAGCCCTTCAAAGGAGGCTACTGGAGCTCCCCTGCTTCCCTGTTGGATAGTGTCATTGTCTGCCTTTAGGCAACTGAAACAAACTCTAAGGATGAAATCTAAACTGTGGACATCTGCACCCTGAGCCAGCCCACTAAGTTCCCATGATAGTGGTGGTTGTTGATTATATTCGTGGAGTAAGAGGAATTCAGATCACCCTAAGACAGAAATCTATGCCTCATCAACTGAGCTGTGCCTGGAACTTCATCAACTGCATTGACTGGATCTCCGCGGTCTGTAGTGGGAACTTGGAGATGTGGATTGTGTGGTCACACTCAGGTATCCCTCTGCAAGGCCAATCCCATCCTAAATGCCTCATAATCCTCTCCACCTTTTTTTTTGGTTTTAGCATTTCACGAGACTTTGCCGATGCAGTTCATTATAGCCTTGTGGAAGTTGGCATAGTGGAAGTGGCAATAAATAGGGTATTTGGTCTGAAAAATGCCTGTGAGGGATTTGGGTGCTGTATGATAATTACACTTGCCTGTTTCATGGAAAATTCATCAAAAGTGAAACAGTTAATGAAGTGATTGTCCCAGTTCCAAGTTTATTTAAATCTCATGGCTGAGAATCTGTTGAGGGGACCAGAAGAGATATTGCTCTTCCCCCCACCCTGTTGTCTCACAGACATCTACACATTGAGGATGAATTCAGTGGTTTTGCTTAGCTGACACGTTTTAGGTTTTTTTACAGCCCTTGCAGCCAGAAACAGCACCTTCAAATGTGAGCTGCAACGCTATTTCATGCTAATGAAATAAATGTGACAACCACCTGAAAACGTCACTAATCACAGCTCTGCCTAGGGATATGAAACAGAAAAGCATTATTTCTGCCCTGTTTGGTAGAGTATTAAATACTGATTAGACTCCAGTGAAAGTAACAGGTATAACAGAGAAAATGAGCCATCCCTGTTTCAAGCAGTGCCTGCTTTTGTCGCAGTGGGTAGTTTAACCTGTTTAGGATGTATTTTTCTAGCTATAAAAACGTCTGCAGATGATTGAGAATTACTGACTCCACAGCACGACTCCACACTTTTGGATCTCTTAGCCTCCATTAGTCACAGTTCTGCTTCTCCTCAGAAATCCTTTCTTCATCCTTTTCCCCTCACTTTTGCAAGCGAGCGGGCACTGCCATCCTGCTGCTCCGTGCATGCATCATTGTGGCTGCCTCTCAGACTTTATATTGTGAGGTTGGGAAAGATTTTGGAGAAAGTGGAAACTCCTGCTCATCCTTAAATTGCCCTGGTAAGTGGTGACTGGATTTCTGTTGTGTTCACTGCCTCTTCACAAGCTCAGTTCAGCCTGAAGAGTGAGTGAATGAGGAACGCAAAGGTGGTGCAAGATGCTTTTCAAGCCATGCTTAATGAAAAAAGTGTAAAACCAGGAAAAAATGAACCTTTCTGTCTTTCTCAGATCCTCTATCAAGGCCCTGATTTTAATTTAACCTCATTGAACCACAGTCCTTTCTCTCCTTTTTACTGACACTTCCAGGCAATCCATTAAGACTACATCTAGTGATAATTAAGGAAAGTTCAGTAGGAACAGATTGTGCTCTGGGCTTCTCAACAGTCACCAATAATGATGTTAGAATGAAACAACTGCTCAAAATGCAGAGTCTGTATTTACACACAGTATGAGGGAAGGGTGCAGCAAAGATGAAGGTTGATGTTGCAGGAGGTATGTGCTCTGCAGCTATCCTTGGGAAGTCACTTTTCTGCATGTCCCTTTGTTCTTCTCTAGTCCTCTGTCTGATTGTATTTTTTTTATTTTAATGGTAGGACTTAATGGCAAGAAGTGCCTCCTGGTAGATATTTACATGACAACTAGTCCACAGGCTCTAATTTCAGAAAGGGCTGTGGGCAAAATTGTAACGATCATTAATTATCCTTTCTGTAAGTAATTGCATTTTTTGGATGAGTAGCTTGTTTGCAGAACTATCAGTCTGCTAAATAATAGGACGTTTGCATATTAAAAAATGTAAAGAACAAGAAAAGTGTCTGCCCTGGAGCATCTGAAGGATACAGTAGTTAATGTAGGACCCTACCAGTTCTCTATTGCTTTCTTTACTTTTCTTAGGCACTCTTGATTGAAGGGAAACTATTTCCTGAAGTCACTTCAGTTTAAAACCAGCAGCTTTTCTGGTGTGGACTTGAGGTGGACTGAGCCCCCTCATCTCATATTCATTGCAGCTCTGCAATGAGGTGGTCAATGAGTCTCGTGAGATGTAAGGATTCAGGGATACTGAGGTGATGTTGAACACTTTTTTAGTATTTCCCACTCATGGAACTTGAAATTTGATCTCCACAGCACTTAAGTGAATTTAAACATCGCTACGAGTGTCAAAGACTTTTGATTTGCATGTGGCCATTATGAAAAAGAGTTTGATTTTATACTTTCGGGATTCTTTGTTATTCAGCTGTTTGGTCCTCTTTGAGGGCTGTGATTGTTCTTTTCAGACTGTGAGTATTGAGGTCAGAGAGGGACCAAGCTGTTTCTGGTTGTCCTTGAAATGCAGGCAGGAGGAGGGTTTGTGATATGACATTCACATGCTCCTTCCTCTGGCATCTATTGTTTCCATTCAAAGGGGAAATAAAACTGAATGCTCAGTTTAAATACAATATTTAAACCTGTGAGATTATTTTCTTTGAATGTGAGGTAGGCAGGTGAATTTCTAAAGCCTCTGAGGTAGTTTTGAATGCAGGAAAAAATTGTAAGTGGTTTTATGTCTCCCTACCCCATGGTACTTGTGTAAATGGCCATTTGAATTGGTAGGCGCTTGGAATTCTAAAAATGCATTTTTGAGATACAGAAGCTATTTTTATGCACTGTTAGATAATTTCTGAATCCATCCTGAAGTGGTGCATCCCTTGTGTGGAGCAGGGGGTGGCTGTGGGATTTGGTTGGAGAGGGTGTGCTGGGGAGAAGCCAAAGAGGGTTTGCTCCCCCTGGATGAGGGAAAGTCATCCAGGAGCTGGGAGTCAGTGGGGTGGGCAGGGCAGAGCCAGGCAAGCAGAGCTGGCCCGGGGATGGCAGCCAGGCTCTGCCAACAGGACAGGCCTCTAGGCATATCTTGTAGGATTGCCGTCTGGTGGTGTTGGTGCGGTTTGTTTCAGACGGTCGGGACGGAGACGAGAGATCTCTGGAGTTAGGTCTTAGAACGTGAGGTTTATTGTGAAAAAGCGTGGGTGTGGGAGACCTGCTGGGAGCTGTCAGACACAGCTCAGAGCAGGTAAGAAAAGTAAGAGAGAGAGAGAGAAGAGAGGTACAGAATATGGAATAGAGGGAAAGAATAGAATGAAAGTACCATGGTTGCCGTTTACAATACAATAAATCATCTTCTGTGCTGAATATTCTAATTTTCATTAACCAATCTAGAACAAGCTACAAATCCTACAACACTTACATATAGCCTATGAGAGTCATTATATTATCATATGGCGTTATATTTTAAACCCTAAAAACTGGATTTTGGACCCTCTGCCAAGTTGGTAGGGTCTGCTCTGACCCTTGGACCTGTCTGCAGGCAGAGAGTATTGTTTAATCAAAAGGGATTACCTTCAGTGGCCACACCATTGTTTTTCAGTTATTTAGTAACTGAGGTTTGGTATCTCAAAGCTTGTCTTCATTTCAATCTCACTTACAGTTTCCATATTCTCAGCACCTTTTGCCAGGTAATAATATTTATAAGGCTTTCCTATTTCATCCTCCCCAACAATATCTATAGGATCTGACAGTCCCACAGCCAAGGCAGAGCTCAAATCAGCAGGCTGGGACCAGCAGGGCCCATGGCCGAGCTCGGGTATAGATAGAGCATCACTCAGGCAAGGGCTGGAGTGCAGCATCTCCCCGGGGAAGGGCTCAGCCCTGATGGAGCCTCTCCCGGACTGTCTCACACAGCCTTTCCCTGTAGCCTGGTCCCATTGTAGCTATGCCACACCTAGACCAGCCTGGGGCCAGCCACACCTGCAGACAGACAAATGCTCGGAGCAAGGAAGAGGTTTCTGAGTCTGTTCATACACCCAGGTCTGGGACCGCTGGCATCTGGGGAGAGAAACCTGCCTTTCCTTGCTGCATTCCCTCTGAATGCCTTCAGTTTGGTGCCTAAAGCCAGGCTACCTGAAACAGAGGCCAGGACAAATTAAGACTATAAAAGTGGACAATTTATTCAAGGCCTGCAAAGGCCTTGAAGGTACATTCGGGCAAGCAAAGCCTCCTGTCGGGGACAACACCCCAAATGGACCCTTGGCCATGAGCCCTTCACCTTTTACAAGTTCTGTCCCATTAGCATATTGGCCCCTAATTCTCCAATCGCACCCTTAGGTGATGATGTTAACCACCCCAGGCCTGCTCCCCCCAGCTCACAGTTGTTTACATATTTTCGGGCCCTAAAGCAATGAATATGTCCTTGACTCTGTATTCAGAGAGCCTTGTTTGGCCAAAGGTGCTGGGAACAGAGGATTTTACCATTTTGTAAGAAGCACAGAACTACAACAAATTATAGGGCAAAAAAGAAGAGTAAAAAACTAGAAACACTTGAAGGCATCAAGTTATCTGCAGGATTGCCTGGCATCCCCACTGCACCATGGTGGATTTTACAGACTCTCTGGAGGCACCTGCAGTGAATGCCCCTCGCAGTGTCCTCTCCTTCTACGGCTTTCAGGTGTAGCTTAAAATTGACGCCTTGACCACTGTGGCCACATCCCCAGACCATTAAACAAAAGTAGAGATGATCCATACTCTTTTCTCAATGTATTTCAGTGTGGAGAATTTTATCAGGAACACACAAGTGCCTCCTGTACATTCTATGCAGAAGGAAAATATTTTGGTGTCACTTGCTGTAATGGATGAGTCAGAGATGATAATGTGTCCTCCTCTGTGCTCCAGCCACACACATGAGCGTGCTGAAGGATGCTCTCTTACATGGAGAGCATGCATTAGCTCCAGGGAAATTTTCAGGTCCTGGGTGATGCAGTTCAGGCTCTGGTGTCAGCCCAAATGGTCTTGGCTTTCTTGTGTGTATGTGCTGAAGTCACATTCAGCTGAAAATTCAGGCTGGTGCTTGTGCTGTGCTGCTCTGGAAATGGAACCTTTTGCTTCAAATGCAAACACTTGCTAAGAGAAGAAAGAAATCAACTACAAAACCTAAGATATAAAATACGCAATTTATTTGCATGAGACGCTATACAACACTATTTTTATATGAATCAAAAATATCCAGGAGAACTCATTTTAATCCTGACTCCTGTAAAATCCCTGTGCAGTTTTGAAGGAAAGGTGACACTTTACTACTCTGGTATCTCTGAATGTTTTGTTGTGTCTTTGTGAGACACACAGAGAACAACCTAGGAGAGCAGATGGCCCAAAACACCACATAACATCCTCCTTCTGCTGTAGCAGTGTTACAGTTCTGTGTCTCCCTCCAGGCTACTCTGGAATCTCCTGAGAGCTGAATGAATGGGCTCATGGTGAGACATGATGTGTTGTGATCACCACTGCCATGATTCTAGAGATATTCCGGAGGCTCTGTCGACACCCTCGGAGATTACTTCATGTTCCCTGTTCTTTGGCACGTCTGACTAATCGGTTTCCTACTTCTGATGCCTGAAACAGAGGCCAAGACAAATTAGGAGTATAAAATGCAGACAAATTTATTCGAGGCCTTCAAGGTACATTCGGGCAAGCAAAAGTCCCCCCAGGGACTACACCCAAAATGGACAGAGGTTCACAAGCCCTTCACCTTTTATAAGTTCTGTCCCATTAGCATATTGGCCCCTAATTCTCCAATCGCACCCTCAGGTGATGATGTTAACCACCCAGGCCTGCTCCCCCCAGCTCACAGTTGTTTACATATTTTCAGGCCCTAAGGCAATGAATATGTCCTCGAATCTGTATTGAGAGAGCCTTGTTTCGGCTAAAGGTGCTGGGAACAGAGGATTTTAGCACTTTGTGAGAAGCACAAAACTGCAGCAAGTTACAGATGCAAGAAGAGTAAAAAACTAGAAATACTTGAAGGCATCACTTTGAGTACTGAAAGTTCAATAACTCCATCCTTTTTTGTTTTATTTGTTGAGAGCAGGGTGCTGAAAGTAGGCTGCTTTGAGGTATAGAGGACTCCAGAGCCCAAAGCTGCTTAAGGCTCATGTATTTGGGGGTGAAAAGGAGGGTGAAGATTTATATTGGTATGTTAAAGAGTAATGTCCTGACTCAGTTGCACCTCTGAAGGCAGAATGAATGTTCAGCCATGGTGCGCATGGTGCAGACAATTAGCGGAATGTCGTGGCTGCAGCCAGCTCAGAAGGTTTGGCACATCAGATTTTCTCTGTTCTCCAAGTAAAAGACTTTAGGAAATCAAGGATATGCAGAGCAAAATTATTCTGGAAGGGCAGACTCATTTTCTAATGAGCTTATAAAAAAAACATAATCTGTTCCATGCAAAACAAAAATGTTTTCTTCTTTGCTTTGATAGGAAGAAATGGGATGTAATATTAGATGAAGGTTGCTCTTAAGAACTTAAATAGGTACTTCTTCCTTGAAGTTCCCAGTGTTGTCTTTTGCTGGAGTGACTGAAGTTAAAATATAAGGCCCTTTTTTGAAATATTTTTGAATTAACGAAGACTCTCCGCTGGGCTTTCTTATTCAAAACAAAACATTGTGTCTGTGCAGGGGAGAAAAGGAAATGGAAGTGGTTAAACACTCAAGGAAAGCAATGACAATGAATAGCAGCAGAAAGTACTTTCCTTGTAACACGGATAAGAAAGAGGAGAAACCTGGTGTGACATTGTTTGTGTGTGGAGTTGGCAGAGCTCCCCTCTTCAGTCTGGAAAAGCAGAGCTTTAAAGAAGTTAAAAATGAACTTGAATGAGATATTAAACTTTTAGAAAGATACCTGCAAGAAGAAGCAGGCATTGCACAGGGAAATGCAAACAAAGCAGAGCACAAACTCTGCATCAAGTTCCAAATGGCAAGAAACCCAAAATCATTGAACTGCTGTTAACACAAGAAGAGATCATGCTGTGCTGAAGTTCCAAAACAATCCAAATCCATAGCTTTGCCCAGTAATTTTAAGAATTTAAATCTGGGTTCAGACAGTGTGCTAGTGATAGCCTAATGAGCCAGCTCCCAGACAAGATAAGCTGCCTGGCCAGGAGGTGTCACATTTATGATCAAAGCTTGGGAGTCTTGTCACTGCATTTTCCACATGTCACCCTAGAATAAGCTCAATAAACCTCACTAAAAAAACAGTCTTTCCTTGCAAGCTGTTTGTGGTTCCTGTTTTTAACTTATTTTGAGGTGTAGTGCTTTACAAGTTCCTATAAGGTTTAAATTCACAAAAGACCATGGGATCATGTAACTTTTCCCCCCCTCTTTTATTTCACCTGTCTCTGGGTCAAACCCTGCAATTCTTGCAATTTGTCATCGAAGAAAGACTTATCTTTCCGGTCTTATCTGGAGGTATAAACACCAGAGAATCTTCCCGTTCCCTCGGCAGTAATGTACACCTGGTTGGAAAATCAGAATCTCTGATATCTCTGATTTGGCAAGCAAGACGTTTTGTTTGGCTGAAGGGAAATATCTCAGTGCCCTTAAAGCAGCTTTGTTTCAGATGCTTGAGTGAATTATGACGAGTGCATTCAAAATGTTGCTGTCCAGGGGCCGTGTGCTGATCTCACACCCAGACAAATCCTTGGTGCGCCCGGGACACACACGGGGCTGTGCCAGATGGATGTTCTCTGTCAGATCCACCCCAGACAAGACTGGGTACCACTCTTTCAGTAGTGCAGGTATGAAAAACTGAAATATGTGGGCTGAAAGACACGTGGGAAGTGTTGATTTCTCTGGAAATTGTGTTTCCTACTGCAAAGAAAAAGTTATCGGAGTGGTGGTTTATTCCCAACCGACTCTCCCAGAGATTCTGTCTGAATCTTAGTATTGCCATCTGGCACCCAGTTGGAGAACCACAACAGCATATGCTTCTTTTATGTTGCTATTTGATATTTATGAGTTAGACAACTTAGTAATATATTTGGCTAATTACTTTTTAAAATTCCATGTCCAGAAAATTCATTGGAGATGTGCAAAACTTCGCTGAACACAAGTGAGCAGGAAACTGTTTTCAACCTGCGATAAAGAGGAAACATAAAGCAAAGACACATCACACAATCACACTGCAACTTGTGATGGTGATCACGAAAGGCTTCATTGCCCAGGTGGGAAATGATGAGCAGTCAGATAAAAGCTTGAGCTTCCAAATCAGAAACCCAGCAGGGTTCACTGGGCTGTTACAGGAATGCTGTTGTAAGTTGTTATTAATTAATAAATAGATTTTTAAACTATTATTATTATTATTATCAGTCTTAGATGCAAAAGTATAAAACCATGGTTTTGTAGACCTTAAGCTGAATTAATAAGTATGAAGGAAAGGACATCCACCAACTTTGCTGGAAGTTTGCTCAGATTCCAAGAGACTGCATGCATCCATATATTACTTTAATAGAGCCACATTTCACAATGCAACACCATTTAACAGATTTAAATTGCGGAACAATGAATGCACTATTTTCCAAGAGCAGTATAAAAACTAAAGCTATCTTTGGTAGAGTCTATGCAGGGGAAATGAAAAAGGAACAGATGGGAAAGCATTTACATAGGAGATGGCAGGCAATTTCATTTTTTCTATTGGCATGCTAATTAATGATCTTTCCAAAGCAGGAATGTTGTATAAATCTCTTAAAGGAAGGATAATAGCAAGGTCAAATGTATCTGCTAAACTATGCAGGAATTTGAATGCACAAGTATTGCAAAATCATGAGTCAGATTAATAACCTGTTATAAAGAAAAATTTAAAGTACTTGGTAAATACAATTTGAAATGCAGATAGGAGATAGAAGGGCAATGCACTGGAATTTCAAGTTGCAAAACTTGAACTCTTGAGCTGTCCTGGATTCTGCAACTTGTTTAAATCTATTGCACAGGGTGAATGTTGAAAAGCAGAGAGGGGGCTCAGATCTGTCATTTTCTCCCCTTTCCTGTGTCCATGGATGTCTTTGAAAGTCTGTACAGTTTAGCTGGGAGATGGGGATTCAAAGACTTCAAAGCATTCTGTTTAGCTGAGATAAACATTTGAAATAGGGGAGGCTTTTCTATAGCTTAGAATAATAGTCATCATATTTGCAGCTCTTGATGTAACTGAAAGCTGTGTAATTCTGTGTCTCTGCTGTGCTGTAAGTGAACAATTCTCCTGTCTGGCCCGCAATTCCCAATTCCATGTCTGGGGTGCTGCTGAACTGAGTGTCACAGTGCCTTATCCACCCCAAACCCATGCAATGTAGGATTTTGTCCTTTTGCATAAAAAGAATAGAAAACTTGTCTAAGGTGACCCTGATAGGCTGTAGAACCTAGGACTCCATCCCCAGCTTTGTCTGGCTCCAAGGCTGCACTACCTGAGTGTATTTCTCCCATCTCTCCAGCCTCATCCCTCTCCTTATCGCCTTTGACATTTTTGGATCTCTTCCTCTGTGACAGCTTTCTGCCCCTGCAGCCAAGTCCCTGAGGATCCAGTGTTTCAATGTGCTGAATTATGTTTTTTAACACATGGAGATTATAAGCCTAAAATCCCCTGTGGCTGGAGACCAGTTAGAAAACGTTATGAATGAGATGATTGTGAGGTGAGTCAAAATATGTATTTCGTGGAAAAGACCACAGGGCCATGCTGTGCCTCACAGGTTAGCTCAGGACTGCAGTTCTGGGAAGAATTGGATCCCTAAAGTCTGTAGGAAATCTCTGTGCTCCTTCAGCACCCAAATTGCTGAATATTAAACTGAGTGAGGAACTGCCTGGTGACCCTCACTTTGGATCAGCTCCACTTGCTTAATAACGCTGGGCTAAATTCACAGGGATGATTGAGTAAGGTCCCACGTCCAAATGTAGGGCAGGAACAGCCCTGTGATGCCTCCTCAAAGCCCTGCTGCTGGGCCCGAGCAGAGGGATGGTGTTTTGGCAGTATGGAGCTGCGTGGTTCATGTGTCTTAGATTGTAGGACTTCAGCCATTCCACTGCTCTTCTTATTTTCCATGATAGCTCAGGCTTTTCTACGCTGGGAATTTTTAATGATGTGTCATCAGCCTTTAATGGGAAGCTGAGGATGTGAATTTCATATCCAGAAATTACCTTTGGAGCAGGAGGGCAAAACTCCAGGTACATCTGCAAGTAAACCTTAGGGAAACAAAGGATAAAAAATCCAGTATGGAGTTGATAATCAAGATGTTGAAGAATAATAGCACAAATCTGATTGTCAGAAGTAATATTTGACAAAATAATACAGTAAAGTGTGCTAGTGAGTATTCACACACCATCAAGTGGAAAACTGTCGCCATCCCAATTTTTAAAATGAAGGAATTTAAACAGAATAAAATAGCATAATGATGTTCTCTACTTTGAGCAGTAGATGAGATGCATTAAGAAAATATGATTTAGATGACTTGGCAAGCAAGTAAGAATTAGATGAATTTGCCTACACTGAAAAAAGTGAATAAATACAGCTAGAAATACAACAAGGCAAACATTAAAAATTAATTTTAAGCTTGAAACTGAAGAAAATGTTAGCTATTATGTATTGGTATATTTGTATGAAAAGGTGCAAATTCTAAGCATTGCATGTGCAAGAGACTCAAATCTCCAACAATAAAATTTCTCAAAGATTTTTCTAAAAAAAATTTGAGGTAAGTGTGGCTGTTACCTTAACTGAGTTAGCATCTAACTTGATAGAAAATGGGGCATTGGCAATAAAATAAATAATGCTGTTTAATTACAGTCATGACCTTTAGTAATTGCTGCTTTATTGCTCGGAATTGTAAAAGATTTATTGTATTTGCTGTAACAATTGGTTTTTTCCTTTTCCAAAACCATCAGGGATTGGAATTGGAAAATATCTATTAGATTATCCAGTTTGTGTATCCCCAGCTGTGCAATGTCTTGTCCAGTTCTATTATAAATATCTTGAAGAATTGTTTTGTGTGAAATGCACTGGAAGGTTATTCTGCGGCCTGAAATGCTGGTTATTCTTACCATGGAAATATTTTTGCCTCTGATGAGTTGAGATCCAGGATTATTTCCATCCCATTTCTGCTGGTTGATTTTTTTTAGTGCCTCTCTTAATTCAAAATGGTTTTATTAACCCATTCCTCTTTAGAGTATTCACTCTTTTGCAAGACTTAAACCCATATTAAGAGGGATTAGTTTTTATCAACTCATATGATTGCTTCTCCGTTATTGAAGAAAACAGGAGAATGTGAATTTTTTCATCAAATCTATAGAACACTTGTGCAATTATTAGTGAATAAAGGCAAAAATAAGCACAGTAGAGCTGGTGCACTTTGAAACTTCATCCTCAGAGAGGTTACTAAGTGCCCCTAATTCAATAGCATCCTAATGACAATGGATTTCCTAGGGCAAAATGGAGTAGTTTAAAAGCAAAAACTCAAATTTAATAATAAAAAAAGAGTTCCCCTAGCATCTTTTGTCTGTCCAGGCCTAGTGAATCATAGTGGAAAGACTTTATAAAAGCTGCACTATAAGGGATAAATATTAGCACAAGGAACGGTAGCTAATATTAAAGTGTAACCCACAGATTATAGCCTGGCACATGTAATGAGCTCTCTCATTCTTCCCTCAGATCAAACTTGGAAGAATCTTTCAAAGTCTGCAGTGATCTGCCATTGTGCCAATCAATTTATAACATTTGGTTTATTGAGTGGTCAGGTGAAATGTGTAAGTAAATGACAATACGGCAGTCCTGGGTATATGTACAGAGGTTGTCAGGGGATGTGTGTATGTACCTTCAAAACCAGACTAAAAAAAATCACTTACTAAATATATCTAACTCATGCTTCAAGTATTCACAGGAAATTAATATCTGAACATCAGGGAAAAAAAGGGTAGGGTAGATCTGGAATTTTCAAAAAAATTACCCATTTTTAGAATAAATAAGTGTTCTTAAAGAGTCAGTGTTGAAAGGACAGCAAATGGTTACTGCATGCTCTGCTGTCACTCCCTCTGCAGTCCCCTGTGCCTCAGTTTCCCTTCAGAGCTGCTTCTCACAGGTTTCTTCCTGAGGCTCATGTGCCTGAGTCAAGACAAGGGTCGTTTGTATGGCAGAAGGCCAATCCTTGCTGGAAGCTGAACACCATGAAGGGACTTGAAATTAAGTAATTTACTCCTATTAATAAAACATTGAGCGCTATTTTTAGAAGCATGACTGAGCCCTGACAGACTCAGTACTTTATTTCAGATAATCTCACTGCTGGCCCTCCTGAGCCCAGGGCTATCCCCTGCACTCCAGAATTCAAAAAGTAACATCATTAATGATTTTGATGGAATTTGCTACCTTTTAGCCAAGCATATTCCACTGGGGCCTCCAGGCTCATTTCAGAGGCAGTCTACCATAGATAAGCTGCCTTGGCCAAACTTCCAAAAACTCACTCAGATTATTTAATTGAACCTCTTACTCTCACAAGGAGGTATTGCTTATTCTCAAAGACTTAATAGGTCTCCTGGTCTAGACAGCTCCCTCTGATCATTACAAGAGGTAGGGCCTCTAATATCAACTCATCAAGTTTTGCTGCTCTGTCTTATTTTTCCCTTCTTTTAATTTTACTGACAGTGTTACATTAGCACAGTTCTTCTGAAGAAATGTGAATATTTTTGGCCCAATTTTCCTCCTGACTGTCCGTATTTTCAAAATAGGCTATTTTCTTGATCAGCACATTTTAGTGAAAAGTTTAATTCCCTTCTCAAAGAATGGGAAATACACTTCAGGCATGAGGGCAGCCACTGGGGTCTGATGGATGCAGCCAGAACTAAAAAGCACATATTTGCTTGACCAATAGTTTTCATGCATTATAAATTAGGGGCTTAAATAAAACACAGATGTTCCACATTGTTCGAGCCATTCCAAAAATCACTTCTTATGGGGAGAGAGCAATGTGGGATAGAGTTTCCAATGACAAAACTGATCTCTCTTAGGATCCTCTTTCTCACTGAAAGTTGCCCTGGATTGGTGATATCACTTCAACTTTCTCTCTAATAGACACACAAGAGGCTCCCAAAATCTTGCACTGGTTCACTTAATTCCAGTAGTAACAGGAGAGAGGCATCTTCAAAGAAATAAACAGGTTGTGAAATCCAACAAGGAAGCTCTTTTTAATCATCCTGCTTATTTATTTAGTAGATTGCATCCAAATATAGACGCCTGTAAAAATCAACAGAAGTGGGAAAAATTGCTGAGTAATACTGTTGGATAGTATCTTTTAAGAAAAATGAGATGCATACCTTTTCAGAGAGCTCAGCAGGATGCTGCTTTTTCTTTCTTCCCCTTATTGTTCATTGTATTCAGGATGGAATTAATGATTTTTTCAGAAATCAGTTTAGAAAAATCATCTGTCTCAACAAAACAGCCAAAATTCTTCTAAACCAGGCCTTTCTAACTAATATATTGCTCCTTGAACTTTGGTGACCTTCACAAGCACTTCAGCTCAGAGGATATATCTCATCTCGCACAAATGTCTCTCACACCAGCCTGCAGGTGAAGGTAATGTCACAAATGTGCATTACCCCACACATAAATGATGAATTTTCCATGAGAATATTAGAACTTGCTTAATATGACTTCAGACAGTTGAAGGTTTTGGTGAAGGCAGGAGGGGGAAAAAATGAAAAAAATGTGGGAGTTGTTTAAACATGTATATAGATAGGAATTATCATTTCCTACTGCAAATAGGGGAGAAGATCATGTTCTATTTTGGGAGTTACTCTGCCCCAGATAACATTTCTTCTGTCAGTCCTCACTTTGTCAGGACTGGGTACCTTTCCTCTTGGCCCCTCTCTTTGCCTTTCAGCAACCTCCCGCTCCTGTAACCTTCTCTTATTCACATCCTTCTCACCAGGCTGCTTTATCACTGTTTCCTTGAGATTCTCTGTTTCTTTCTTCCCTGGCCTTCAATCTTTTCAGATGTGCTCTCAGAGGATCTTTCTTATCCCATATCTTTCAGCTCCAGGCTTGCCTTCCTATCCCTACTTATAAATTCCTTCTCTCTCTGCCTCCTCTCCCTCCCAGCTCTGCGGGAAGGCTCAGGTAGAGGCAGCTGTGTGATCCTGTGCCTCCAGAAGGAACCCAGCACATCCCAGGCTGGTTCTGCTGCTCTGAGCACTGGCAAAGTGTTGCTGCTGCTGCAGGGGTGGTTTTGGGGAGATACAGGGTGGCACGACAAGGCAACAGGAAGCTTTATGCCATATTTTGCAGAAAATCCTAGAACTGAATTTTCCATGCCCCCCGATATGGAAAGAGCCCACTGAGACAGTCTCCCCAGGGAAGTGCTGGAGTCACCATTGCTGCAAATGTTCAAAACACAAATGGACATGGCTCCCTGTGCTGTGGTTTAGTGGTCATGGTGGTATTTGGATTTGATATTGCAGATCTTCCCCAGCCTTAATGATTCTGTGACCCTGTGATTGTATGACATACAGGCTCTGGGTGTGTTTGCATCCTCTGACCCTTCCCCATCCCCATGGGCTTCCATTGCTGATGTGGGGGCTTGCTGTGGAGTCTGTGAACTTACTGTACAAGACTGTATTCTTTCAGGCATTTCTCTCAAGTCTCTTTAATTCTTTATGGGAAAAAAATGCAGTCAAAATATTACTTTCAGTGTAAATCAGACACTTGGCTGCTCAGGTAACAGAAAAAAGTCCTCCAAGTGACATTTTTGAGATAAACAGTCTCTCCCATGCCATTCCCCTTCTCAGGACTGCCTGTGCAGATGCACTCTCACAGGACTGGGTTTAGTCCAAATGGTTTCCATTGTGAAGCAGAAAAACAATCCTGGCAAAGGCTTGTCATGGAAGAGAGGCCACACAGATGTGAGGGGTGAACTGAAAAAGAGGCATTTCAGCAAGAAATTGTGCTCTGTCTGAGCTCTCTGAGCAACGAGTCCTCCTTTCATAAGGTGAACAGAAATGGCAGGACCTGCTTGTTCCTAAATCTTGTCTTTTCTGGGCTGTGCTGTTATGAACAAGGGTAGCATTTGCCTCTGGTTGCCCCAGGGTGGTCTGAGGTACCTCTGGCTGATGGCACCAATGCTGGTGCAGCTTTGTGTCCTCTCTGCTTTATTGGTACAAACCCACCCCAGAGTCAGTTCATACAGAAGACTCCATTTGAGCAGTGATGAGTGTTTGGGGTTGCTGGTGCAGCCCCGTGAAACTCGTTGGGAAAGTCACCACTTTGCCATTTCATCACTGTAACTTTAGGGAACAAAACCCTGACAAAAAATGACATAGGAATTTTCCCATCACCCTATAAGTGCAATCTCAGTATATATTTCAAACAGCCATATAGAGACAAGGAATCCCTCTTGAACCCAACAGAAAAAACAACAGATCTATTTTAAATGGATATTTTCAGACCTTATTCAGTACATAAAAATTAATGGGCAAAAATCATCTACATTCCTGTGCTATTAAAAAAAAAAACCCAACAAAAAACCAAACCACCTCATTCAATTTCTCATCTTGTTCCAGCCTGTTCTAACAGGAAATGAGGCAGTTTGCCAAAGGCTAATGATTCAGTTTTATATGATTAGTTTCTTTAGCCAGAACCAGATATTTAGAGGAACTAATAATTTGTTGCACTGCTAATCTCTAAAATGCCTGCAAGGACTCACATCTAACTACACTGAAGTGTAATCATGACTTTTTTCGTTCATATTTTTGCTCTATGTTTTTGGAATTATTATGGTAATTTAAGAAAAGAACAGTGACAAGATTATATGACCCATATAATTTTTCACAGCTTGGCATCACAAGGATGTATAAGCAAAAACAACATACGGGAGAAGTACCTAGATAGAGCTGGAGGTTTAATTAGAGAAAATTATGTGGCTATAAAATTGTCAGTATTATTCATAGCTGACCTTGATCAATCAAACAGTCTTTAAGTGGGGGCACAGCATAACCTGACTGTGTTTCTGCAGTTAAGAACACACTTCTGTATCGCAGAGTGGCATTTCAATGGTGCCTGATAGTTTGGGATGCCTTTATTCTTGAGTGTAGCACGGAAGGAAGTCTGTTATTCAGAAATGTGGTGAAAATCAGTTCCCTTTATGATCATTTGTGTTGGACCTTTTGGACTCTGATATGCTCAGGATTATGGATGATTTCTGAAAATGTAGCCTCACTGCATGCTGTAATATAGACTTTTTTTTCTGTATCCCTCTAAGCCAACATAACTGGGGTTCATAAGGGAACCCTCAGGCCTCTCTATGATGCTGATTGTAATTCCACTAAACTCTGCATTTACTGGCACGTATCACACAGTACTTAAGCTCCTAAAAAGTTGAAAAGGCATCTGCCAAATCTGCAGATAACAACTGTGAAAAATGCTCCCCCTTTCATTCTGTACCTGAGCCCACCTTTTAACTCCTGAAATCTGCAATGCCTCTTTTTCCTCCCCAGGTGCTGCACTGTGAAAATTGCTATTTAAAAAAAAAAAAAAAAAAAGAAAAAAAAAAAGCTTTTCAGGGGGAGAAAAAACATTCTTTTCCTATAATAAATTGACTCAGATTGGGCCCTGTGGCCAATGCCCATCTAAATTGTTGTAAAAATTAACATAGGAATTACCAGATCAGAATGTCACAGGCTAATGCTCCATCTGGTCCAGAGTTCTGTTTCCAGAAGTGACTTACACCAGATGCTTCAAGGGACAAATAAAATATTAAACATTTAGAGAATGCCATAAGTGCCCTAACCAGCCACTAACATGGTCATTGGGCAGCTGTTTGGAAATCTAGTGGCAGAAGGAGCCTGCCAGCATTTCTGCTTTCCCAGTAAATAGAGCAAAGAAATGCACTTCCCTGTGGGACACTGGTATCTGCTGTGTCCAGCCCTGGGCACATTGATCATTCCTCCTGTCCTGGTGTGCTCACGTGCATCCAGATGCACACACAAATCCTGCTCTCCTAAGTGCAAAAAATGTGCAAGGGCTGCAATGTGAAGGATTTTATCAGAGGTGAAAAGTTGCTCAGGAGGCTCATGGGGCAGAATTTGTTTTAATGAAGCAAAGACATTTCCATCTGATCCAGTCACTTTAAAATCCCTTTATAATCGAAAGAGCAGCACTGGCATTTCCAGGTCCTGACTCTTCTGTCGGGGCTTAGATTTCTGCTTTAGGAGCCAGTGACTTCACAGACTTGAGCTCTGTTGACTTCCAAAGGCGTCCAGGATGGCTTTGCTCAGACCTCACATGTCTGAGTTTCACCAAATGAGTTCCACCTTTGGTGGCAGAGCTAATATTTTTAGAGTGAGAAGGGGCTTTAAGGAGTTAAGATCCAAAACAGTTAAGGCTCTTAAGGACATATTTCAGTCTGTCCCTCTCCTTAGCCTCCCTTATCGCCCAACAGTAATTACATCTAACAGAGTCTGGATGATTATGGGAGTGGGATAAGAAGCTTTTTACCTTTAACTAGAAGCTCAAAATGATCCATCTTCATAATGACCCAAATGTGTTGGCAGTAGATGGCCATGAATGGGTTGATTGCATCGCTAATGGTTGATCACACAAAATGCCCTCTGGATTAACATTAATTGGTCACCTTGGTGGGGACTTCAGATGAAAAATCTATCTGAACAGAGGCAGTGGTTGGGTTTTACTTCCCCTGTAGAATTTGTCCTTTAAAGGAGGAAAAGCCCCGAGGGAATGGTGGCACAACCACTGGGTGTAGAGTCACTTGCCATCCTCACGTCTGGCATCTTCCAAAGTCACTACATCTATGTCTGTATAATGGCTGTATATTTCATGTTCTTTATAATTCCATACTTACTTATCTAAAATACAGGTTATATTCTTAGGGGCAGAAAATAGCTTCCTGTGTATTTTCTTTAAGGCTAATTTGTTGACCTTTCATTTTATGACTTTGCCTCCACTGACCAGGGACAAGCTGGCTTTAGGTGGCTGAGAAACCCTAGTGAATATAATGCCAGAGCTGCTAAACCATTACTGTTCCTAAAAACCCAGGAATACACAGGACAGATAAACAAAAGCAGAAAACAGGAAGGCATAGTGTTGTATCACCAATCAATGTCAGAGAGCAACATAATTTAGAAAGAAACAACACACTCATCCAGAGTGCAACAGACCATTAAATACAATGTAGACAATTTTATCTGTACCTAATAAGAGAGAGAAATAGAAACTGCCTCTATAAAATAACATCTATTAAGTTTGAGAATGAATCTTACACCATGGATGGAAAATTAATTTTTAAAGTGTAAAACCAGGTATTGTTTAATGCCTGCCCTCACAAGGACACACAGTGACAGTTTTTATTTATCTAAAGAGTAATTGCAAAGGGGAAAGCTATCCTTAGGTCTTGATGTAGGCATGGCGTAGAATAATGAGCTTGGAAATTTAACTTTCCAGCTGTAGCAGCTGGGCTAGATTGCCTACAAAGGTTGTCAGATCACCATCAGTGGAAATTTCTAAACCAGGGTTGGACAAATATCTGACAGGAACTGCTTAACTCTTTATTCCTACTTTATAAATTGGTTTATTTTAATTTAATTCCAGAGAATCAAGGCCTTCTTACAACAAAGTGTAATATAATTCACTCTAAATTGTTATATGTAGAACAGGTTTACAGTGAGCTGTCCAACTACCAAAATTCAGAGGAGCACAGCCCTGGAGCTGCTTGGTCAAGGAGTCAGGTCCTACTTCACAGTGAACTCAGTGGTACAAATAAGGAGTAGGGCTTGCCATAAATCTGCCATGTAGGAGAGGATGGAATTTTTCAAGTAGTTGACTAAGAAATCAAAATTAAGAAAAAAAGTCTTTAATTTCTGATTGTTTTTACCTTCAATATGAGTAAGAAGGTTTCGACTCTTGGCACAGAATTTCATGATGATGTTTGGTATATTGTATACCATAATCTCAACACAGTGGTGCAGATGGGGCAATTTTCCTTTTTTTTCTCTACAGCTTTTATTCAAGCTGAGACACAGAACACAGTGGAGGGAAGGAGAACCTGTTAAATTCCTCATACTGGGATCCTAAAATCTGTATGTGTAGCTGAGTTTGATGAAGACACTGCTTGTAAAAAGTATAAAATCTATAAGAAATGGGGCCTTTTGTGACAGACAGTGGAGATAGCAGGTTGTCTCGGATTATCTTGTTCCACCTAGAGCCCACGCTGCTTTCGAGCCTTCTTTCCGATGTCTCCTGCAGACTGGAAATCAGCCACAGAGTGTGACTTGGAATAACTAAGCACAAATTGGTCCTGCATTTTGCAAAGGCTTCATCCCTTTCTATAAGCACTCCTATATGAGGAGAGACCTTTTTCTCCCCTTCACATTTTTCTAGCGCACTGCGTGGATGTAGCTGAAGTATTCGAGTTAATATATATGCAAATAGTAGACACCATTAAATATACATTATTTCCTCCTGCTAACGATCTTCAGTACTCTCACACTGCTGCACTGTGGCTTCTTCCTAGTGCTTTTTGCTTGCAAACAGCTGACTCCTCACCCTGGGTGGGGTCGTGCTTCCAAGGAGTGGGGCAGGCTCAGGAGCTCACCGAAGCTCCCAGCATGAGGGGCTGGAAGGCAATGCCAGAGAAGGGAGGTGCTTGTCCTCAACCTGCCAACACAAGGGCTTGTGGAGCCCTGCTGTGTGCCAGATCGATGTGCTGGTAAGTGAACTGACCTGCCCTGAAAATAACCTGGTAAAGAAGGATGAATTTTCGGATCCACCTCACAACGTGCTGCCACAGCTGAGGTGGCTACACCCTGCAGTGTGCTACACGTGTAAGGGAGGGATGTGGTTAAGCGTATCTCCTGGGTTTTTCTGTTGTTGAAATAAAGTGAGCAGGAGTTCATGTTCAGACACCTGTGAGGCTCACATGGGCACCATCTGACAGGGCAGGGTGGAGTAAATATAGACATGTTGTTCTTAGTCTCCTGACAGTGGCAGTCAGCAGGAAAATACTGTTTGGGGGTGACTTCTCTCCCTGATGAAAACCGGCAAAGGTTGGTATCCCATTCCCTTCTCCTGAGTGTGCAGGAGAATCACTGCTGTCAGTGGCAGAATGAGTACAACCAGTCCAGCAGGCAAGGGAACAATGGAATACGTCAGTTTTCTGTATTTTGGCCAAAAGCTGCTGTCCTCTTCAGGGACTACAATAGGCAGCTCAGGCTGAAGAGATAGGGGAAAGCTGAAGGTGTGACATTTTTTCTCTCCAGGCTTCTGTCCATGAGCCACAACTATCTGTGGGCAAAGCTGGGCACAGCATCTTCCTGTCACTGTGGCATCGTGTGTTTGCACCTGTTTTCATCACAGCTCAGCTGTACTGGCACATGTCCAAGCCTTAGCCATTAAAAGATCTTCATGAAATGAGATGGAGAGCTGGGTGTTTCAGTTCTGCTCCTTTTACTTCTGGTAGTTATTTTTCTTCTTGTAATAATACAGGGTTTTTATTTGGTCTGTTCTTTCTCTGTGTGTTTGGTGTCTCATTTTCCCTGTTCATTGGTTTGGGCTGTGGCTCTGGGTGCCATACCCATTTCCAGAGTCAATTAATGAGCTGTGATAGGAATCAGAGTGTGATTCTGCTCCTTTCACTTCCAAAAACATCATGAGTAAAGAGAACTGCAGATTGCCTTCTTTTCCTCTTTTGTAGCTTTTCTTTGTTAGCTTTTGTTTATTTGCTTTTATTTTCTTTGTCAGGACATTCTGCATCCAGCTCTTGTGGCTGATCCCCAGAGCAGCGGTGTGATCAGATCATGTTCTGGTGAGCAGGTAATGCTCTGGGCCCAAATGGACCCATGGGCATACAGAGGGAAATGGAGAAAGTTAGAGCAGTCCTAACACCACTTCATGGGGCCGTGCATTCTCACTGGGAGCAGAAAAGGGTCACAGCTGGTGCCCACAGTGCAGCTGAGCATCAGGTCCAGCTTGCAAAGATGTTTGCCTAATTCTGTCAGGAGAGCTCTGTGAGGAGTGGGAAGTTGTTGGCAGCTTTTCAGGATTTCACAGTGCAGGCACCCTGTCATCCTGTCCTCCTCATAAACCACAGCTTCGTGTAACATTTATTCCTTTCTGCTTTTATTAGGAAGATACTCAGGGGTTAGATGTCACAAACCATTTTCTGATTTTTAGCTGCATTTGTTCATTCTGGTTTATACATACCTGTCCTGTGTCAGTGTTAACTTTGGGGTTAAGTAGCTCTTCCCATTTCTGCTTCCCTTCCCAGTATATTTATAGATGGCAGACTTACTTTAATTAGGCTCCTGTAGTTTTTCTCACAAGAAAGTTTCTCCACTGTCCCAATCATCTGCCAGCCATTATTTGCACCTATTCCAGTTTTGTTCTCATTTCTCATGAGTGACCAAAATTGTACCCACTCTCCAAACGAGGTGTCAGCAGTACTCTGTGATTTCCTACTAATATTTCTAAGCTTTTAATGGAAAACAAAGGCTTTCCCAGTAACTCCTTGCAGTGCAGATTTTGTTTTCACCACTTTCCACACTGGTGGTTTATAATCCTTTGATCGATTACTGCAATCAAATCTTCTTCCTCTTCTGTTAATTTGAGAGCTGCTATAGGAACCAAATTATACTTACAGGAACACACATAGTGTTACTGCTCTCGGTAAAGGCAGCTGAGGTGAGATTTTCAGCTTGCAGTAAATATTCCGGGATGGTTTCATTCCATTATGTTTAACTAAATTACTGGGCAAAAGCTGAGCATCTCACCTGACTGGAAGCAAAGCTGCAAAACCCACAGCAGCTGTCACTGCTGATGGCACAAATGTGTAACCCACCAAGGCAGCCAAATGGAAAAAGTTAATACTGGAGTATCATCTGTAAGAACTTGTGGGAAATTTGACAGTTGTGGTTACTTTTTTTACCCAAAACATCAATGTGACTTTTTTGTACCTGTGCTTGCTCTCCATCTGTTCCTTCCAAAGTGCAGGTCATGGAGGAGAAGTTTTATGGTTCGATGCACACAGAACAGGAATTAGACTTACATCTTATATTTGATGTAAGGAGGTTTATTTAGAGGTCAGAGTTTATGGAAAGGAGTTGAAGGATATGAGAGGGTCATTTGGTCATTAATAGCTGGGCTCTACTCTGGCCTCCTCAAACCCCCGTGTCAGCAAGACCTTGGAAACGCCAGTGCTTTGACATTTGTGGGCTTCAGACTGCCTGAGTCTAGAGAGAAGTTACTCTCCTAAAGTGCGTCTGTCAGAGTAATGAGTATAGTGAATGAACTACAGCAGTTTATTTCTGAATTAGGATTTTATCCTGAAACCATGTTAAAAATGTGCTGAAAGCCACTTTTCACCACATTACAATGTCAAAAGCCCTTAACTTGGTGAAAGCATTTTGAATGATGCCGAAGTGGGTTTAATTCAGAAGAAATATTTTCCCTCGCTCTTAACCATAACATTCAAACCACAAGGGAGAAAGCCACAAGGCAGAGTCGCGTTTGGCTTGACCTTGGCCTGGATGTGCTGTGCTGTTTATAAGCCCTGGTCACAGCAAGCAAAAGAATTCTCGTGAACAATTTCTCTTCTTTTGAGGACAAAGGAGTATAAAGCACATTCTCCTACTGCTTAGAGGAGCCATTCCAGGGAGGGATTCCATTTCATTCTGGGTATCACCGGAGTCCAGGAACGTGCATCTTCAGCTGGGAGTCTCTAGTGGTGCAAAAACAAAGATAGGGGAAGAGGAGAACAGCACACTCAGACAGTGACCCAGCTGCTGCTGGGCAGGCAGAGCCAGCACAAAGCTGTCACTCTGGGCTTGGTCAGAGGCTCAGCTCCGTGCAGGAGTCACACAGCTGTGCCTGCAGTCAGAGCACGTGCTCCCACAACAGCACATGTCTGCACTGAGCTTGACTGAAGTGCTTGGGGCCTCAATACTAATTGCATAACATCAAGAAGGGTTTCCAGACATTCTCTTACATCTAACTAATCATTAACTAATCTGACTAACAATAAACGCGAAGAAAATTGAAATATTCTTATCCGTCTCTTCAATGGCAGGCAGATTAAGGGTGTATTGCCAGAAGGACAGAAAATTAAGTCTGAAAAAGTTTGGAATACTGTTAGATAATTGAGAGGCTGATTACTAGGGGGCCATGAAGAAAGTTAATGAGGTATAGCTAGACCTTTTAGGTAAACATGAGACGAGTCACTTTTGTTCTTTATTGAGCAAAGGTCAGATTCCACTGCCATTAAAATAAATGGGAATGCTCCTCATGGAACAACATTAAGACTTTGATATCAAATGTGAGAATGAATGTCTGTCATTTCTGTAATTTGCACGTAACAGCTCTTAGTGTCAACTAAATTTGGGATCCACATTTGAAATGGTGCTTTACATTTAGTGAAACATCTCACAGCCATTAGGAAGTGTGGGTCAGGTCCCAAATTGCTGCTCAATGCTCATCCCCATATGGATTTTGCTGTACCTTGTGAGCAATGACATATTGCACAATTTGAACATTGCAGGTTCAAACCCAAAATGCTTCTGCCTTTCCATGGCAGAAGGAGAGGAAAGGTTTCATAAGGGCTGTGTGAGTATTGACCAGAATATCAAATGTAGTCTCACATCCAGTGCAATCTGACCAAGTACACACTGCATTGTATTGCAGGGTGGAAAGAGGAGTTTTCTGTGATGCTGTACCACAAAGATGAAGATGTATGGTAGCAAAATGTGGCAAAGAAAGTACCATCAGTCACATGAGAATGTGGTGACCACCCCTTTTCTTGTTGAGAGAGCCGAGCAACACACCAGATATTCAAAGCAAATCTCTTTTATGTACCTCTGCTGGATGAGATAGCTCATTCCAGCACCTGGGTTACACCACCAGGCTTTCAAACAGAGCTGGCACTTCAAAAGGGTGTCCCCTGTGCAGTCACATCTGTAGAGGTGGCCTGTTCTGCTCCAGCACACTGCAGGGGATCAGCTTTGGAGTTGTAACTGTCTGTGATAAATCAGTGTTTGTCACACAAACTTATTTTCTCACTCCAGAAATGGATTTGAGATTTGGTAGGGGGTTTTATGTTTTACCAGAGAGGGATATTTCACACTCTTTCTGCTCTCTATTCAATTTCCTGAAATTATAAAAGGGGACATAAGAAGCCCAGATGTATGAACAATAAAACCAAATGGTCCTTCTCTCTTACTGTGTCCTATGAGCTAGATAGCATGACCTGTGATCAAAATTTTTATGGTTAGGACTTCCTATGGGATCTCCATCCTGTATAGATTTTCTCACTAATGTCTTTCCTTTATAATAAGAATTGGTACAATTTCCTGAAGAAATGATTAATTTTCAGGGAACTTAAAAATTAACATCTCTGCATTTTCTATTTTATATGATACTTTGGTTTTTTTTTTTAAAGAGGGACAAAGAGTTAAAAATCATTTGTGAGGAATCACAGGTCTGTACATCCTCACAATCGTATATATTTCCCACCCTTAGGAAACCACAAAAATTAAGGAGAAAGCACTACATGAGGTGTTTCTCAGCTTTATTCCCCTGCAGCACATTGCAGATATTTTTGTTATATCATGTGATTTTTATACTCCTTAAGTAGCTTGGATTTTTTTTCTTTTTTTTTTTCATATAGGATTTTAAAAATCCCTTTGTAAAGACTCATCATGACGGTGCTTTAAAGTGCCATGACTGTCAGCTCCCAAGTCATCTTAAAGTTGGATGGCTGACATAATAGCATCTATTTTTTTTTTTTTTTCACTGACCTAAATCGAGTATTGGATGGATCAAGACTTCTCTCCATATGAATCTCAAAGAAGGGATTTTGGCTCTCTTTTCTTTTATGCCTATGTTCAGCTATTGGTTACTTTATGCTGAGCTGTGAACTGTGTGGTTGTTGGAAGCTGCATTAAAAGCCAGGGAGTGCCTCTGTTTTCAAGGATATTCATCACCCTACCTGTTTTAGCCTCCAGACTGGTTGTAAAATATGTCTACAGCCACACAGGATATGTATTTGATCTGCAGACATCAGAGATGAACAAAACCAAATTGTCCAGAATGAAGAGGTTTAAAAAAATATGGAGGGTGAGTGAAAAATATGCATTAGTGTGTTAGAAAGATTGCAATGGTAACAAATAAATTGCAAGCAGATAACTCTGATATTTGTGGACAAGTTTTCTCGCTGCATGCATATTATTTGATCAGACTTTTCATTGCTGGGTTTGACTGTATGCTTTTTTTTTTTTCTTTTTGCATATTAGCTGCATCTTTGCAAATTTCTCGAGACATTAAGCATTCAGGTTTATTTGACTTTTGAGAAAAGTTTTAGAGAATTTGCAACAACAACATTTATACAGTAAGAGCTCTTGAGGAAACTAAGCTAAACTGATTTCCTCTGTGGCCTTTAGAAATGCCATTTAAGGTTGGATGAATATAAAAAAGGCATTACAAAAGGACCAAGCCTCTTTTTCCCTCAGGCTGTATTTTAGAGCTGAGATATATTGTAGAGCTGAACTAAATGGTACATGGTTAAAGCCCTTGCAGCATTGGAATCTGGCATGATGGTCATATTAAACAATAATAGATTCTCGTATTTACTTTATAAACAACTGCATGTCTTATAGGCTGGAAATAAGAGAAATTAAACAGATGGTTCTTTAAGAAATGTATAGTTAATTTGGAGCAACAAGTGAAACTGGCATCTCTCTGATGTCTCGTGAACTTGGTTACCTTGAAAAGTAATGGGTTAGTTTTTCTCATTATTAAATTTGCTACAAACAATAGCCACTTTAAAAGGAATTTAAAAGTCTTTAAATACATTTGTTTGGATGTTTTCAGGAGATGGGGCTCTGATATCAGTTAATTATGTAAATTATGTTGCATTATTAGTTAAATAATGTGTATTTTCCCCGATCTGAAGCTCAGATCACTTGCTTAGTGATAACATTGATCTGACTATTTTAAATTAGCTTTGATTTGATAGTCTATCAATGATGAAATATTGTAAATTTCCATAATATACAGCAATTTATAGCCAGGGCATTGAGTAGTAGAGGATATTCACATTTATAAGTCTGTCTTCAAATAGATGTAACATCTCTATTTATGGTTTTGTTTGTTGAAAAGTGTTATTGCCTGACTGAAAATTATATTTTAATCATCATACAAGTTTCATTTGTGCAAACAGGCAGTTTCCTTAGAAATTAAAACAGAGCCATTAAGCATAAGTAGATATTATATCATATTAAGTGACATGAGATAATTACTGTAGTCAAAGCACGGTACTTAAATGGGCTCCGGGAACTGTTTAGTTGTAAGAGACAAAATGTCCTTCCTGGATAGAAGTATTTTGTTTGCATATAGCTGTGTATGTTGCTGTGCAGCTGAACACTTTGTCCTTTATGGCCTATTTGTGAAAGCTATTTAACTGCAGGCTATTAGGCATCCTTTAATTGATGCATTTTCTTCTCTTCTCCCTGAAGCATTTGTCCCTATTCCATCATTGTGGTACCTGGTATTTCAGGGTAATATAGCTCAAAATTAAATTTCTGTGGAATCAGATGCCAGTTTTAAATACTACGGTTTCCTTTTTTCTTACTTCAAACCATTCTGGATAGAAGTACATCAAAATCTCAAAGAGGGCTTTCATGGTCAGGATTAAACCAAAAGGGTTAGACCTTATATTGTGCAGAGTGTGCTTTTATAATAAGCCATAATATATTTATGCAGGAGATTATATGTCTATGATATGGCACACAGTCCCTTCGTCCGCTTAACTCTCAGCATTAACTTGCTCAGTATTTATGGTTATATCAAAATTATGATTTACACTGTACTTATCATTAACATCCCCTGCAATAGCTCTCCGTAGTTCTTGCCATCCTTCAGAATCCAGCCATAAAATGAAGATATTAACAGATAATTAAATTAAATCCTTAATTATTTGGGGATGATGAATTCACTCTGTGATTCCAGAAAGGTATAGAGAGTCTTTTTCACAAGCAGTATAAATTGAAACCAGTGGAGCTGTGATGATTTATGCCTGCTTGATGATCTGACTCACATTGTTAATTTTCTGCTCCTCTTTTAAAAACATATTAATAAAAAATGGATGTAGGAATTGTTAAAATATGAAGCTTTCAAGATATTTTTGAAATATTATATACACTCCAAGATAGCACTGCTTGAAAAGTATCTGTCATTTTTCACACCAAATAGAATGTCCTTCAGCAAAAGGCAGGGAAACTTCACTGTTGTTTCTCCAGCGGTTTCTGCCATCCATGGGAAGTCTCTCATTGTTTTCAGGTAATTCTTGATCTGGCCTGTGTTTCATGCTGATCTCCAAAGGGCTGGAATATATCACTGACAGTGAAATCTTCCAAAGTGTTCGGCAGATATCCACTCCTGCTGGAGAAGTGGCTGGTTACTGTACACTCCTGAAGGTACAGCCAGCTCAGCCCAGGAAGGACATAAAACCAAACTTACCACCAGAAAAGAACCCCAGGGAAATTAATTATAGGGATGAAACAAGTAGAAACAATTAGCAATCAATCTTTCTGTACTCAGTTCTCAGTGCATTTGCTCAAAAAATTCTCCCTACAGTCATTATAAAGCAAGTTAGAGATTATGGAATTTAATGGGAATGCTGGGCTGTGGTGAGGACTGAGGGCTATAATAGCTAATTTAGATACTGAGCTGTTTTGGGACCTTGTTAGTAATGGTTCTTCCTGATGCAGATATCTGTTAACACTTGGCCCCAGCTTGCAAAAGAACACTGTGCCGAGTTTGGTTAGCAATAAAAAAGTAACGCAGTCATCATGGAAACATGAAAATTGATATGAGAGTATATAATGGCTACTTCAAAGCCACTGATTCTCTTGTGTAAACCTTTATTTAAAAAATGTTTGGAGCAGATATTATTTACTCAATAGGACAGCCTATTGTGATCCATCACACCTGTAAGTGTTTAAGCTCCAGGTTTTTTGATGCTTTTTTGACCCCATAGATTATGATGGCTGTAAAACACTATTATGGCTTTTCATGTTAATTACTTGAAGGGATGTTTGGAGCAAATATGGCTTTTTAAAAAATCCCTGTAATTTCCAATTTCCCAGAGAAAATGCTTATGGTAGTGGGCTGGAGCAATTCATTCTCCTCAGGAACAGCTCCTGGAACTGTCATTGATTCTGTCAGGCAGCTGTACTTTCCTACTTCATAATTTGTGAATTTTAGGCTGCAAACTGGTATAAAACCACTGATTCTGCAGCAATTTTTAAGTCTCTCCGATTCTTTAATATATGGCTTGATAAATATTATTTTAAATGGCTTATATTAGCATGTGTAGGGACTGAGATGCAAAAAGAACACCTTATTTAAGTGCCATTAAAATACATTATATTTTTAAGGAACTGCCCAATCCCCAGCCTTAAAGGCAACAAGGCTGAAATGTTTTGATCTGTTAAGAGAATGTGTGTCCAGACTTTTAGGGCTTTCCTCCGCCCTTGAGTGGCAGTGATTTGCCCTTTCACTGCCGAGCACAGGGTATGAGTGCAAATTCCAGCTTGTCCATCATTACGGTGAAGCTTTAAACCTTTTTGGAGAATGCCATTTCTTCCTTGCAGAGTGCAGTACAGCTGCTCCTGGGCTGTGCTGTGTCAGGGCATCCTGCAGCAGTAAGAGCTGATGGCCCCAGATTTGAATGAGCAAAGATGGATTTAGGAAGGGAGAGTGCATCTCAGAAAATGTCCTGATGGTTTCTTTCCTGCCTCTCCCTCTAGCAGCTTTTAACAGGAGACTAATGGGTGCAACAGCCCATCAATTAGCACTCTCCCCACTTTCCATTTCCAAAGATTCCGTTCCCATCCTCTGCAGCAGGCACTAATGGGAGAAGGGCGACTGGGGGAAGAGTGGGAGAGAGGGAGGAGGCGTCTGAAAGTCTGCAGATGACCCTCGGCACAGGCAGGTGGGGAAAGGCTCGGGCAGCCTCTGGCCCCTGTCTGCACATCCTGAAGGAAGGGTCCTGCAGCAGAGGATGAGCCTGCAGCATCCTTGGGTGCCTGCCCAGGTGGAGGTGGAGCAGCCCTCCGGCAACGTGAGCAGCGGGGACCTGCCTGATGATGATCTGGTTAGTGCTGGCAGGTAGGAATGGGGTCTGAGAGGAACAAAGGTGACAGAGACCCCCCAAATCTGAGGTATAGGGGTGGCAGATAGCTTGGGGGAACTGCTTCTTGTGTTGGCAGGGAACAGACAGGTCAGGCTTTCTGCTTTTGTGGTTCTCCCTTTGTCCTCTCCTCTCCTCTCCTCTCCTCTCCTCTCCTCTCCTCTCCTCTCCTCCCTTTGATGGCTCTGTGGTCCGGGGAGGAAAGGAGGAGGAAAGAGGGATTTGGATGGAACAGTTAACACCACTGCTGCTTCTGCTGGGACCAGCTCCAGTCCCTGAGACCCCTTTGTCCTCAGGTAAGGATCAGCAGAGAAAGAAGGTTGTGGACAGGTGTGGGTCAGCTCATTTCTCACAGGTAGAGGAAGAGCAAACAGATTAAAGTTATGCTGGGGGAGGTTTAAATTGGATATTAGGAAAAATTTCTTCACCAAAAAAGCTGTCCGGTTGCTGAGGGAAGTGGTGGAGTCACCATCCCAGAAAGTGTTCAAAAATGTATGGATGTGGTGCTCAGGGACACAGTTTAGGGGTGGACTTGGCAGTGTCAGGTTAATGGTTGGACTCAGTGATCTTTGAGGTCTTTTCCAGCCTGAATGATTCTGTGGTTCTGTGTGGGTTTTAGTTCCTGTGTTTGGGGAAAGGTTTGACCATGTCCACTTCAAGTCCTCTACTTTCAAGGACTTCCCATGGCTGAATCAGAAGATTCCACCATTCTCTCATCTGGAGATTCTTGTCCTGGTCCAGGACTCAGCCATGCTCAGAGGACTTGCTCGGAAAGTGCTCAGACAAGCGAAAACTGTTAAAAAACAACCAGTTGCACATAAATGTGACTCAATCACTGATAACTTTCCATTCATGAAACTGAAAATGTCAAATGTTCATCTTGAGGAGGCATTTGGCCATTTGTTGCTCTCTGCGTGATGCATTTTGCTAGGGAGGGTGGCTGAAAACAAACTGCATTGATTTAAAATAATAATGGAAAATATCTTACTGTGGTCTTGAACATAACAATTAGTGCTACAGAGGTCTTCCTTGCAAAGAGGAATTTGCTAAAACTGGTTTTAGTTATTCAGGGCCCGTCCTTTGTGTCATGAAACTAGTGAAAAAAACCCCTATAAATCAATAGAAATGTACATTACAGATTTTGCTGTATACTGCTCCTTTTATAACTCTTACAGTGTTTCTAATTATACTCAACCATTACTATGTGGTGTATTGGTTCAATATGGGAACTACTTAATTCTCTTCATGTTTAAGGGGTAGATTTTTTCCTGCTCATTCCCCAAGGTCAGTGAGGGACTCTCAAGTGTGGTAAAGCTCTTAAGTGTAAACTGGATTAGAGAATTTACATGTGCTTGTGAATCTCAGTGAGTAGGCTTTAAATTGCTTGATTTAAGGTTTTAAGTGGACTTTGTAAAGCAATCTACAAATATATCCTACTGCAACTTCAGATACAAATGTAGCACATGATGTTTTAGAAAGCTACTTCTGCTTTCTATTTGAATTCTGCAAAACTCTATGGATAAAAAACAATATTGAAACTTAACACACTGATCCTGCTTATTCAAGTGAGTGATTCCATTTGTGACAACAGTTCTTTTGGTTTCTGTGGGAACTGCCTATAAAATTAAACATATCTATAAATGTTTATTGCACCATCAGAAAAAATTAATGGATTGTTGAAAAATGAATGGCATTAGGTGTTCACTATCCTGACAGTGTTGTGAAGGGTTTTGGATAGAGCTGATTGGGATATAGCTGAGCCACAGTCTTGTATTCGTTGCCCTCACCAGTGGGATGTAAGAACCTGGCAAATAACTGCAAAGGAGACCCTCCTGGAGTGAAAAAGCCTTCCCCCCAACATTTTGTTTACCTTAGCAAGTTCCTTCCAGGTTATTTTGTCTGAAGATATCAGACAGGCTGCCTGTTCAATACTGGGGATGGCATCAGTATGTCTGTAGCACAGGGCCAGCATTGTAAACAAATTTTTACAGAAGAAATTATGCTCTCAGAATATCGTACTCCAGTTCAAAAGCTTCAGCAACCTAAGGCTAAAATGGAAAATTGAACAAGTAAATGAAAATGAAAATGAGCATTTGCAACTTAACTTTTTTTTTGTAAATCACTTTTCACCTGTGATCCTCGTTTCACGATTGACCATGCTAAGGATTTGACTGCACATCTATTCATAAGATGCTGATGCTGTGCTGATGGCTGTCTGTAATCATTGTCAGCAGTGACAGCAGGCTGTACAAAACTTACTTCAGCACTTCTAGTAAGCATTTTCACTGTGAATTATGAGATCTGAGGTTTCTGGAGTAAAATCCTTGTAGTCATAAGCAGACCTCCAATAGTTGCCATAGCTCAACTCTTGGGTGCTGAGAGTATTCTGGATGAAAGCATCTAATTTAACAAGCCACGGGGACTTAGTTGCATTGCTTGCAGAGAGGTGGCTTCAAATATTCTGTTTTTATTCAAATGAGATGCAACATATTCATAATTGGTACAATTTCTTTTTAAATTATAAAGAGAGGGGAAAGGAGGAGAGCAGCACTAGAATTCAGCCCTCCTATTCAGGGATGACATGAACAGCTTCTCTGATTTTGTACTCTTAGAATCATAAAATGATTTGGGTTGGAAGGGACCTCAAAGATCATCACTATTTACCTCCAGGGTGGAAGGGTCTCTTCCCACCACAGCTCAGTCTCATACTGCTCTCTTCTCTTCATCAGCACATCCTAAACTGCACGGACTGAGCTTCTCAGCACTAACAAAGCAGTGATGGGGGGATGGAACTTGGCCTTTGATTCATTTTCTATAGCTCCAGTAGTCTTCTTGATAGAGTGTTGGGGTTTATTGAAATAAAGGGTCCGTATGCCACTATTGGATGTAGGAGTTTGAGTCTAGTCTTGCAAATTTAAGTTTCTGAATAGGACCTGGCATCTTCCAAGCAGAAAAATACTCCCAAACAAACCTTTGAACAGGTTTGTCTTCTGGAAAGTGTTAATGGGGCAGAAGCTGAATCTAATGTATTTACATTAAGCAAAAATATCTGTTTATGAAAAAAATATGGACATTTTATTGCCAGTATTTAAAGGGCTAACAAAATTCTGATGTCAAAAGAAAGCTCCCATCTGACACATTTTTAATACAACTAATGAATTCCTTGCTAGTGGATGTGGGGATTTCTCTGTCTGAGAGCAAAAGGACAGAGGGTTGGGTCACTCTTTACTGGCAATTTCCTGGTCCTCTGAGGGCTGTTGTGAGAGATGGGTTGTCCTGCTCATCCCTGGGCCATAGCCCTAGCACAAAGGCAGATATTCCTTGGGGAGACATCCCCATCCCTCAAAGAGGTTTCTGGCATCTCCATTGAGAAAGGCTTTTCTTACAGAGGCTTTCTTACCCAACTCAGTCAGAGTTTGCCTCCTTTGAGTTGGAGGGCAATGTTTATTACCCAAGAACTCTTACAGCTTTGGTGCCACAAATAGTTAGCATAAGCAAGAAACTCTGCGAGCCTGGTCCAGGCTGGCACCTGAGGAACACTGCTGCTCGTTAATTTGCATGTGCCCTGCTAAATTGAATATTTAATCTGAAAATTTTAGAGGTTATACTCATGGGAACTAATGTGCAGAATTTAGTGGCAAATAACACAGTCAGTAAAGGCCTATTTAGAATAATTTATTATTGGCTTTTGTGTGTGTGTTGCCATTTTTTTTTTTAAGAATGTTGAAATTGTCCTGGGACTCCTCTTGACCCTCTCTCCCTTGAGGGTAATTGTGACTTCTCCTCCTTTGCCCAGCAACAGCACTGGAGGGTGGGAAGGTGAAAGTATCCTTGAAGCATGGCACAGAATAACTGTTTGGTGAATAATTGCTGCATTTAGAGAGGGTACAGAATTAATGGTACGGAGTCCTTCTGGCAAAAAAATTGCATGTATTAGAGAAGTGGTGATAATAACTCAGAATGCCTCTGCAAATGCAGAAGTTTGCATAATTGCACAGATTTGGTGAGTGTAAAGGCCATGTAAAAGTAATGATTTCTGATGGCAGTTAATAAAATGGCACATCTTTCAGGTCATAAAAATTTGTTTACGCAGGCTCTGGAGTTTACTGAAATCTGAGGACTCACTCCCTTTGCCTGTTACAAGAGGTCTGGGACAAGATGGTTTTTTGCCTGCAGTTACCAGTTCATGTCTCCAGGCAGGGTCACTGGCTGCTGCCCACACCTCATACCATGTGGTGAAAATCAGAGCGGTCTCCAGCCTAGGATGAAGACATTTTAATCTGGAGGTCGGGTTAGGAAGGTGATTCCTTTTCCACAAGTTAATAAACAGAAGATTTTTCCTTTCCATTTCACTACAAGAGCAGCTCCCAGATCACCTCTGTCCTCACTTCAGACATACCACTGTTGAATTTCTGACCATTTTTCTCTGTGATTATTTCCATTTTTTACCATTGGCTTCCAAATAGCTCATATGTGGAGCAAGCAGGAAAAATATTTCTGTGTGTTGACTCTGTTCTCTTCTAATACCTACAAGGAGGAAGAAGGGAGGTTTCTTGCATCCTTCTGAGATCAAACTTAATTTCATGATTCTTGCTCATTGACAAAAAGGAAATGCTCTTTCCTTTTTCTGCACGAAGCAAAGGACAACATCTGGAGCTGAGTGGTGCCATCAGTCACCCTTGGGCTGGTAGAAAGACCAAGAGGGAAGAGATATCTAACAAGGAGAGTTGATGCAGACCTTCTAGGGTCCGTCTGAGAGTTTGTAGCTCAATTCGGTCAGCCTCAGAGACTGAGAAGGTCTATTTTAATATTTTGACTCAGCCTCAACCATTTGAGAAAGCCATTTTTTGTTGCGGAAAGCTCTCTGCAGTTGAAAGTACCCTTTTGCTTTGAACATCTCTGTTGTGTTGGTGCATTAGAGAAGCTGAGCTGCATCCCACAGATGTCCTCAGAGCATAAAGAGGTGCAGTGACAAAGAGGGGCTATGCTGGTGTGCCCCACAGTCACATTCCCATTGAGATTTTGGACTTGGACAAAGCTGAATCCTTGGAGAGAGGAGGCCTTAGTGTTCCCTTTGGGAATATGGCCAGACTCATGGCTGAAAAGTCAATAGTATGGCAGAATTTAGCATCTTTTTGTTTGAAGCAAGGATCTGACCTGTACAGAGTTTGACAAGGATTTCTAGTGAGCATTTCTTGACATCCCTTCTCTTGTCCTGTTTTTGCTCCCCATAATGCTTGGAGAAAGCACTTGCTGGACCACATGAAAGAAACAGGTTTATGGCTGCTTTCTGAATTTCACTGGTTTTACTGCCTTTGTGGGGCTGTTCCTGAGAGCCAGGTATCTCTCAAATAATAACTTGATTGAAAATAAGTAGATAGGATATTACTCTCCACGACATCTGCTGCAGTTTCAGGCTGTGTACAGCAATCGATGGGGCAAAAAGTCCTTTTTCAGAAGGACAAATCATTCCACTGTCTTTCTTTTGGTGAAGAGCAGTCCCTCCTGTAGCATATCAACACTGATAGATGGCTACAACTAAAAGACACGATAGAGTGGACTGAAGATTTTTGACACGTAGCTCTTCACAGAGGTGCTCTGAATAGATGTTCCACACAGATTTCCAGCTCTCAGATGTAGTTGTGTTCCCTGTCAAACCTGCCAGAATCATTTGTTTTCTCAGAAAATGAAGCAGTAATGGCATATATTACTCAGAATAAATTCAGCTTATTTTAAAAGCAATAAAATAACAAAATGAAGCTGAGATTTATATTTTTTTAAGACACACAGATATTTCCCCACAAACCACAGAATTGTGGTGACTCATAAATTCTTCATGGATTCTTCTTCAATAAATTTTGGCTTTTTGAATGTTAACTGGTTTTTTTTTTTGTTTTGTTTTGTTTTTTTGTTTGTTTTGTTTTTTTTTGTTTTTTTGTTCAGGCCAGCTATTTGTTTCTGTGGAAAGTCCTCCTCCTGTTTCATATCCCTCTACTACCTCTAATAGTACAAGCAGAGAACACTTTTTATACTTCATATTTCTGCTCCTAAGCACTCTAAAACCACTGGGATACTCTAAGGGCTCCAAGACACACCCTACAAAGGTTTTGCAGAGAGAGTAAGCTCTGTGCAATTCATTATTAAAAACTCTCAGGCTCTTTTTTGACCACTGGGACTGCCCTGACGCTGAGTCTGCTCCTGCTTCTTCATCACCGAGTGCTCAGGGGCCCACGGGAGTCCCACCAGGAATTTTCAGGGTGCAGCAGGTCTGGGCTCAGCCCTGTGCCCAAGATTTCTGTCCTTCAGAGGATGCTGGGTGGGGGTACTGCTGCTGGTACCCTTCAGCTATCTGTAAACTGCACCTATTTTCCTTCCTCACTCTCTCCTCACATAATTTCTCATCTGCCTGCTGTACACCAGGACAATGTAAAGAGAACTCTACCTTTTGATTTGTGATAAAAGTGCTTCTAAAAATATCTTGAAGAGATCCCCTTGGCCTCTCTTCCTACAACATCAAATCCAGAAACCGTGTTTGCCTCTTTGTTTTGCTTTCTGCTGTGAACTATTTTTTTGTCTCCTTCAGCACTCTTTCATAGGATTACACTCAGAGTGAAAGAAATGATCAAAGGATTGGAACAATTAGTGTAAGAAAGAACATTAAAATATGTATTAAATGCTCTGATTTAATGACAAATAATGTGGATGTGAGTTTATAACAGTTTACATATTTATGAAAGATGTAAACATGAGGAAAACAAGAAAATATTTGTCATAACAAGTTGGAGTTTAATTTACACTGATGGAATGATACTTTAAATGGAATAATGTATGCTGGATACAAAGCAAATTGTACTGCCTATAACATCTCTTCAGCTATAAAATAGTTCACAGGAGATGCAAATCCCTTTGCTATTATATAAAAATTTTCAACTGACCTAGAGGAAACACTAAAATATTGATTTAGGAGAACAGTCTTGCATCTCTAAAAAGGTGCTCTGAATGATCGAGTGGTTTGGGCTGTTTTCCATCACTAATTCCCAAGATCCAATAGTCTTTGAATTTGACAAGATGTGCAGAGGGCAAACAATCTCAGAGATATAGTTTCTAGTTTTTGTGCTATGCAGTGAGGCTAAACAGCAACTGCTGCAATGAATTCCAGCCTTCATGAGCCTGTGATGGTATTGCATCTAATTGCTTTGCAGACTGTATTATATTTCAGCTTGGTGCCTCTTAGGAAAAGAAGATGTTTCTTAATTTCTTTTTGCACCAGAAGTGCTTTGATAAAGAAGAGCTAATGTTTTTCTAGCTAAAACAGTGTCTGTGCAGAGTGGTTGGTATGGGTCCAGAGACACCAATCTCTTAGACCACCTATGGCAAAATTTATTCCTCAGCCCTTCATTTAGAAATTTCTCAGGATGACACAAACAGTAATTAATTCTGAAGCAGCCCACTGAGGCGGGCAAGCCTCATTTTCCAGGCTAGGCTCCTCAGAAAAGATGGAAAAGCTCTCCCCGAGTTGTGACTAACCACTGCTGTGTGCACTGGAGTTAGCACCTTTCAAAACCTCCTCGTTTGTGAGTGCTTACAGCCTTAGATGCCTTGGATGAGTCTTCTGGATTGGAAAACTGCACCTTTGCTCTCCAGCCCGAAGGAACTGAGGGCAAAGTCAGCATTAAAACAAAAAGTACAACCATGTCACACCGCTGGGGGCTGGCCCAGCAGCTCCTAAGAGCCTCAGTGTCCCTGCCCGAGGTCTGGCACTGAGAATAATCGGGAGTGGCATTTCCCCAGGTGGGGAGATGTGCTGTAATGGAAGAAAAGAGGTGTACCAGTGCGGGGCTTTCAGAACCTGGCCATGGTTTGCATTTCGAAAGTGCCTTTATCAGCCAAGATAGCACACCAGGATGCAATTTGCTGTGTAGGCTCCAGATATGAGTTGGAAACGCTGAGATTCTAAGGAAGTGGAGCTCTTACGCCAGCAAATACAAATAATTTTTCTTTGAATTTTACAGACCTGATAGAAGGGCATACAGAGATGATGAGGCAGATACATTCATTACAGTCACATGGAATATATGAATGCGTGATTATGTGGATAGGAAGTGGTACAGAAAATAAATGTAAAAAATAAGAGAATTTGTTAAAATCAGAACAGAAAAAGAACAGTGAGAGGCAGGTAACTTAATAGTGGAGGAAATCTTTCCTGACTTCCCTCAGTTCAGAGGTCTGTGTTAAGATTCATGAGAGGTTTCAGGCCATCTGCTAATGGAAAGCAGTTCAGTGCTGAGGAGCCCCATCTTGGTACAAACTAATCTGCCTTTTATTATTCTATAACTTGTATAAAGTTAGCTTAATTTCTCTAAGGCTACTAAATATGGTGTTATTAAATCATATTTATACAACCATGGCAAACAAATATCCATACTGCTAATATGATTCTTCTCTCAGTAAGGTAATGAATGTATTTATTCACTGATTTGTAACTCAGTTGGCTTTATGACTTCTGCCTATAGAAAGCTCCAGGCCACTTCTTTTGAATCTCTTTGCTTCTAATGTTTTCTGGAAATCTTTATTTTCTATTAGCATAACTAAACAGAGCAAATGAAGCCTACAGCTATTACTTGCCAATGCTAAGCTCCTTCATGTATTGTTACATTATTCTGGATATCTGATTGTTGTTCCTTGTAATATCTTTTGCTCAGTAAGACATATAGTACTACAGAAAGACTTAAGATTAAATGATAGGACTGCACTTAGCTCAGTCTTTCTGCCGTTGTTCGGAATTATTTGGGATTTAGGTCAGTCATCTAAGGATTCATCTAACTAGAAGATAGATTTTCTTTGAATCATTAAGTCTCACAGGTCTCTTCTTCCCACATCTCTGAAGTACTTCTTTCATTTATAAGCTCCTGGCATGCTCAGATAACTTTCTTACATGGCTTGACACAATATCAAAGTCCATTACTCACTTACCAACCCTAATCCTCCTCTGGCCTCCCTGCAGCTCCTGCCCGGCTGGGGCTCAGCCAAGCCCTGGCTGAGGGATGGCTCCTGAAAAAGACTTCTCATAAACAGCAAAATCCCCTCCTTTGCAAGCCCAGTGCTGGGGGCAAGGATTCCTCTTACCTTCACCAACTCAATACGGGGGGCAGCAGGAGGAATTGAAAAAAGGCAAAGCAATTGCATACTTCGATACAAATAGCAGTTTGACACAGATTCTGGAGTTCTTGGTGTCAAATGTAATTCAGAAGAATTCAGAAGAGGATTCCCTAAATATTTTCATTCTGTTATATATATATATGTGTGTATATATATATACACATAAATATACTTTCTTACACACGCAGATATGAAAAGCCCCACATGAGCCATACACGCACTACACACGGCTGTGGAGGTGCAAGTGCAGCAGTCCTCCTCGGGGAGGAGAGCTGTATTGCTTCACCAAAAGGTGTTTAGAGAGAACTTTGAACACTGCAGCAGCAAAGCCATTCCAGCAGTACAAACTTGGGGAAGATGAACCTCTCTTAACTTAAATGAACTCTGTGTAGGTTGAAAAACCCCTTTTCAACACTGCCAAACCTTTGAAGCGAGAACCTGCACGTTGTGAGGAAATGATTGAAGTGTGAAAACCACCTGTCCATGAGAAGCCTCTAAAGGATCCCCACCTGCTCTGATCAGTGCGGATGTGTAGCACGAGCCATTGCTGTGTGCTGCTCTCTCTCTTTGCACTGTGAATTTTCCAGCTGCGGTGTCAGCGCTCAGCTCATGCTGCAGCACTGAGGAGCTGCCTGCCAAATGCCATGGCACAAGACCACCCTGACACAGAAAAAGGGCCACAGGACACAGAATTGGGGCGGCCAGCCAGGCTGGTGGGCTGGCACAGGTGAAAGAATAAAAAGCTTCATGACCCAGGGATGCAAAGAGAAGTTTTGCAGTGAGCAGAGATCAGATAGAGGAGTGGTGCTATTTGGGTTGCATGAGCCTGGCAAAACTCACAGGGAATTAAGCTGGAAAGAGAAGCCGAGCCAGATGGAGGTTTCCTCTGATTTTAGGTTAAGGGGGTTTTAGGTTAACCCTCTCGTTCTGGTTTTGCAAAACTTCTTGCGGCAGAGCTGGGTCTCTGCAGTCCCTTTGGCCAAGGGTCCAGTGCCTCCCTGCTCCCATCTCCACAGGCACAAGGCCCTTGCAGTGGTCCCATTCTAAGCACTGAGACTGTACTTGAGACTTAAGGCTACACTTCCCGAGGTTGGGCAAGCCCAGTCTTGTGGCTGAGGTTTGTCTCAGGCTGTGTCAAGGCTGTTCTCCATCACAGTCACAAGCCAGATTTCAGAAAAGTCTGATCACAATGAAAGGATGGTAGCAGGCAGCTAAGGTGAAGTGATGCCTGAGCAGAGAGTAAAACAACACTTGCGTAGAGGTACTATTAAGCACTTGTGGTAGCCATTTTTTTTTTTTTTCCTGCAGGGACAAAACAACCCTTTATGATTTTGGTCTTTTTTTGTTGTTTTTTGGTCATCTTTCGGCGTGGTTTTCTGTCTGGCTGGTTGGTTAGGTGTTTTGGTTTTTTGTCTGTTGTTTTTGTGTTTGTTGGGTTTTTTTTCCCCAGTACCCTCATGCTTCAATTGTTACCATAAAGCAACTGCTATGTATTTCTAAAACAGAAGGCACACTCTAATATCTGTTCTGAGATTTTGACAACGTGATTGGTTGAATGTCCTATAACTCGTGAATTGTGAATGTCCTATAAATATTTCAAAACTCCTGTTCCAGCTACAGACTCACTGAAATCCATACTGAGACTTCATTTTCCTGACAGATGCCTTTGTTTTTGCAATTCTGTCTGGTTTTGCTGTTGCGAAATCTAATCAAGGAAAACAGGTCACTGCTGGTTTGAGCCCCCTCTTGGGGCATTTGGTTTGGGGTTGCATTGCAGTTGTCACCACCTTCCTGCACAGTCTTTTAATCTCAGACCATTTCCCCAGGCCAAAGGGCTACAGGTCCCTTTGCTGTAATAACACCTCCCCACTGCACAAGCATGCCAGGAAAATAATATCCACCAAGGTGGGGGAAGGGTTTAGACATGGCAGTGATGAGGATTAGATTTGTGCATAGATCAGTGACAGTGAAACACCCTTGAAAAATCTCTGCCTCAAAGCAAAATTTGACTTGCCCAATGTTCTCGTTTTGTCTTGGGTGAATAAAAGGTTATGATAATCTCGAGGGATCTTGTAATTTCTCTTATGAATCACTGTTTGAAATAGGGATACTTTTTCTACATAAACATGAAAGAAATCAGTTTCAGGACTTGGTGGCTGAAGAAATTTTCATTAAAATTTGAGGTACGAAATGAACACAGCATCTGCCCCACTGTCATTTCCTTGAGGGTCACCAACATAGAGGAGTAAATTAACCCCAGCCTATGTGTACCAAGTCAATAATAGCAGGACTAACAAAAAGAAGTGTAGCTTTTAAAAAAATGTACCCTCTAGGATTCAGCATAATTTTATGTTTGGCTTATCCATGGTATTCATACCTACCGATACCTGTCAATTATCTACAAATACTCACTAGAAGGCTCCTACACTGACCAGAGGTTTAAAAATAGATTTTACTATTAACCAACATTCTGATATATATGTGGCTTTTACTTTTAGGGACATAGAGCCTTCCACAATCTTCCAAATCCTGCATTTTTCAAGAAACCAAAAGCCCTCAGCTATCTCACTGAAATATTTCAGAGTCACTCCAGTTGGGTCTTGTTTTCTGCACTCTGTAATAAGCACCAAGCATTTACTTTGTGGTTATGTAATTTATAAAATCTGTCTGCTAACTAAAAGTCAAATTCACTGACAAAGAAAAAAGTAAAGGCAAGTGAAATGTCTTCTGTAAAGGTTAAGTGCATACTTTATTTGCAACAGAGGATTACAGATCTTTCCTGTGAAGTTTTGTGTATCTGAGTAACCTTGTAAAAATGAATTTTCTTTATTTACAAGCTATAGGTCTGCAGTCTGAGAGTTTTCAGAATCCTCTCTGCCATGGATGGTCTCTGGGATAAATTCTCCTGTGCCTACTAACATGATTGCATTTGCCATCTATCACTTCATTCTGCACAGGCATTTACTCTCATCTGTCTTCCCTAGCAGGCTGCCCATTTGCACAAAACTTCTGGGACCTTTCATATATTTGTTGTACTTTGTCGAATTTTGTTGAGTAGCCACAAGTCCAAAATTGAGCAGGGCAGACACACATACAAAATAGTCACATCAGAAAATCATTAGAAACCTGGGTTTAAAAAATGAGATTAAATATAAGAAGCCGGTGAGGAGTTCTGTGAATCCTATTTCCAGTGTTACATTTATACCACAGCACAAATGCCCCTCTCAAGAGATCACAAGATGAAAGAGAAGGCATAAATCTCTAATATTTGCAGTCAAAAAGAAATGATACTGTATCGTGTGAGATTCTAACTAAACAGAGATTTGGATCCCATTTTCAGCAGCCTTCAACCCTTGAGTCTACCAAAGGCACTAAATTAAGCAGCACACAGCCCTTTCTAGAGCAAGATGAAATGATGTTTAAGCACCCTGCCAGTTAATGGGTGATTAGTGTATGCCTTTGCTCATTGCTCCATCAAGGAACTTGCTCTCAAACAATGAGCATTGAGAAATGCTTTAATTGTTCCTAAATTATTTTGTGGTAATTAGTCAGCTGCAATCCCAAAGAAGAAAGTGAGCTGAGGATAATGGCAATATTTCCTGATTACCTAAAAGCATGTTAATGCCCTGCAGTCCTGAAAGTGTCTGGGGGTGTGAGTGCCTGTGCCAGAGTCCTCAGTCTTTGCTGTATGCTGTCTCAATATACAGCTGAATAAATACCAAATTTCTGACCCTTTTTACATTTTGGACCATGATTCACATTTCTTCCAATGGCTGAATACTACAAAAAGCATAATTAGGGGAACTTTATATATTCTATAGGCTGTGTGACCTTCGTTGTGAGGTTAAATCTTGTAACCACAATTGTCCATTTCATTTTCCTCCATTTGCATTGACGACTCGGTATGTCTGTCATTGCTTACTGCTGTAGCTTGGTGCTTGCTTGAAGGTTTCTTGGCAAAATCTGAAACCCACAGAAGCAATGCCATGAATTGTGGCTGTTGCATCTTAATTTATCCGATGATAATGCACAGATAGATTTGGGTATGGAAACAAAAACGCCGCTGAAATTGAATGTCTACCATTCATTCTGTAAGCATACAAAACTTTTTGTGTTTGCAGACTTGCAGGTGTAGTTTGGTGTTATTTTATTATTGATAATGAACCAAAACGTGTTTAGAATCAGAGCACTCTGTAATTTCCTCAATAACTTTTGTATTTCTGGGCATGAAACATGTAATTTCTTGGGTTATCATAATTTTTAAATATTCCCCAAATCTTCCATGTTACTCTAATAAATGTGTGTTTACTTTATATTCTGCTAAGTACTATGTGAGTCAAAAATAGGGTTTTATTGTCTAAGTAGAGGTACCAATAAAGTGTGTATTCTGGAGTATTCTGGACAGATAATTGAACAGCTGGCAGTGGTCCTGTCAATGAGTACAAATGGTACCACAAAAGGTAGCCCAGCAGCTTTCCTTCTACTGCTGTAACTTGCACAGTGCATCTATTTTCCCCCTCTGTCTACATCAGGCAGCTGTACAGAAATTACTGTCAGCATAAATTGAGCAAGCTTGCAAATTGTCTTCAAAGTCATCCAAGAAAGCAACTTTATCCTTTAAGGTAACTGAAATATTATGTTCATATTATATACATTATATATATACAATTATTCATATAATTTATAGGTTTTCATTGGGACAAGTTAAGTGCACTTTTTGTGTTTTATCTGGATGACTCCTAATGCATGGAAATGTGAATTATTCATAAGCTGCCTTTTGGTTATAGGGGTCTTTATATAGCTTTTGTTTGCTAATGCATTTGATAGGCTATTTTGTGCACTAACACATTATATAGAAAATGCTGGCAATAAAATAAATGCTAAATTATACATTCTGTAGTTCTGCATTAAGAGCTGGGACAGTCTGCTTCATCATCTTGCTCTGCTTCACAAATCTAAAGATAATTGATACTGTGGAACTATCACAAAACTCATTGAAAACACACTGCCACTGAGCTACTGCTGTGTGTGTTGATGCGGAGCTGGCAGGGTTGGCCAATTCTTTAGAGCACTGAAAACCTAAATATGTGACGTGGAAGCTTCAATTTAATACCCCGAGTCCATCTGGGACTTCTTAGAATCTTAAATGCAAGCAAATAGAATTTATGCTTATCAACCAAACAAAATAATTAGTAAGGATTTTTAGTGCTTGAGTGCATGTAGCCAAACTGATGACCTAACTCTTCCTTCGGAAAAGGAAAGGGAAAGGAAAGGAAAGGAAAGGAAAGGAAAGGAAAGGAAAGGAAAGGAAAGGAAAGGAAAGGAAAGGAAAGGAAAGGAAAGGAAAGGAAAGGAAAGGAAAGGAAAAAAGAGGATAGAGCAACCTCCATATTTTTTTCGCCCAAAAGACTTGCTGTTCAGAGTATAAATGAGCCAAGGTGATTCAGGGAGCACTCTGCAAACATAGGGCTCTATATGAGATGGAAATGGGAGAATAGTTGGTTCCAGGTACCTCTTGCCCAATCCTTTGAGTTAGCAGCTCCCTCACACCTTTCCTCACCTAGGCATTGCTATGATAATAATTAACGAGCAGCTTTAACACAGTCTGGAGTTTTAAGCGCCTGTCATCAATTGGTAAGTGAGTTAACAGCATTCACTCATGCCCTGGGACCATTTGCACCGTTGGAAGTCCTCAGAGATGTCAGCACTACGGCTGTGAGGAAGGGCTAAACCCTTTGGATTGTTTATTTATATCCTTGGAAACAATGGATGTCGGGTTGGCATTGCTTGTGGTCATTTTGCATGAGGAGGGGCTTTTTAATAGACTTTGTCAGCCTCTCAAAGTTTTTAATAAGATTTATATCTCCTCTCTACTGGACATCTTGATGTAGGATGTCTCTCCAACTCGTGGTTTGCACAGCAGATTGGGTGTCTCTTTCCCCTCAAAGGTCAGCATTCAAAGGAGCTGTTGAATGACTTAAAACCTACTGCAGTTTCCAATAGACTCCTCAGCGCTGACTCTGCCCTGGGTATGTCAAGTGGACCTTTGTGGATTTGAACACTTTGGGATCACAGCATCATTCATCTAAGTGAAAGCTCCTATTATCAAACTGTGCCTGCTGTAGCAGATCCTTGTCTCTCAGGTACACCGAGCAGATTTTTCACTGGAAATGGGTATTTCAGCGGAGAGAGCAATAAAATAACCCTAGCAGGCAAGTACAAGACACAAAGTACCTGAATTAACAGCAGAGGAAGGAGAAGGAACCATCTTCTAAATCAGAGAGATTACCTTTAATGTGGAATTTATAATTATGATTCTAATCTGGTGTCTTGCACATTTTCATAGCCATTTGGATGCTTAGGTCACATTCTTCTCTACGTTTTGTAAGATACATTTCCTCGCTGTTTTTGGTGCCAGCACTTCAGGCTACTTTTACATTATTGTTGAGGAGGACTGGAGTAGATGGGTGTCCTGTTTCATGTGCAGCAATTCAATCACGGGGAAAACAGTCATCATTTTCAATTTTGTGTTCAGCTTGAGCCAAATCCGTGTTCCAAGTCCAGTCACTCTTAGTGCCAGGTTTGATAGTTCCTGTCAAAAAGGTATTCATTTATTGGTTTTGGATCTTGCTTTTGGCAATGACCAATGTGTAATGTTTCAGAAAAAGGACTAAAGGAAACAAAACCCCAAAACACAATTCACTAAACCAGTTGCACAGCACGCTTATTTTATTCTCAGTGCCCTATGAACATTTTTGTGAGTTCTCCAGCCTCAGCTGAGTCTGGCCTTAGGTTTCATAAATAAAAAGTAATTACTGTTAATGAACATTTTTAGCATCTGTATTCAAATTAGCTCATCTTAATTAACTCAGGTCTGTTTTTCCTTAGTTTTTGAAAAAAGTAGCAGTCTGAAACATAACAAAAAGCCAAAGAGGAATTGCAGTGCACATTTTCCCCTGTTCATGCAGACCACCAGAATTCTTATTCTTTTGGATTCATTTCTTGATCTTTTTTCAAAGTTTTCCTGTTCATCTTGCTTGGATTCACATACCCCCCATTCTGATATATTAATAGCATTACACCATTCTTAAGGATCCCTGACTACCCTCACCTGTGAATTAAACTTTTAAGTAGTAGAAAAACAGGGAGTGTGTTAACATTTAGTGAGTTAAGATTAATGGTTATTACTTGAAAATAATCTTCCATTAATTTTTTTTAATTTGCCAATGGTTTCTCAGTGATGGGCTGAAATGTACTCCTTTACCATTGCATTATCTTTCCTTTTGATATGGATTTTTATTGCTTCTGATGGTTTTGATTTAAGTATATTTATTCAGAGGAGCTGTATTTACCAGAAAAAAATTGCAAGAGATATTTCTACTTCTAAAAATATTATAAGATGTTGTTTGCTTTTTTCTGGTTTTTTTTTCAAGATAGTTTCATTTTTATGTTACCATTTCAGAGCTTTTCTGAGTTTCCAGGAGAACTATTGGTTAAAAGTCAGCAGAATATAGTTATTAAACTCTCTGGAATTAAGTGTATGGAGGAATGAGAAACTTTGGAGGGAATCCAAATCTTCGTAAACTTTGTGAATTAGGATATAAGCACCTATTAAAACATATCATTATTCAATTAATCTGTAAGATAATGGGAGCCTTGTTTCCAAATTACTTGATCTTTATGCTTATAAGTCTACAAAATACTTCCAAGTGCAGTAGAATATATTAAAGATTACATCTTAAACTCTACCTTAGAAACCTGTTTCTCCATTACTTTGTGACTCAAGTGGTCTTTTCACACTAAGGGAGATGTGAAATGAAATACTCCTAAATGAACATTTTCCTTTACCGTCGCTTGCAATCTGATGTTACCTCATAGGTTTTTTCCTGGAGAAGGAGCTATATGGCAAGAGCTGCTTGTTTGTTTGTTTTTTGGTGTTTAGTTTGTTGGATTTTTTTTTTTTATTTTCAACTTCTGCTTCTTTCTCTTCTGCTCTCCTTGCTGGGAAAGTATTTTACAGAAACTGAAAGTTTCGACTCCCCAAATTATTTTAAACAGCAGGCAGACTTCTCAAAAGAGAGCAAACCTAATGTCTTCAGAAGTCCTTTCCTGTCAAGTTGCAAATTGCAGAATCTCCCAAATATAGTGTATAGAATCATTCTTAAGGTGATTAGGCCAATTTGTGCAATCGGTTCTAGAATCCCCTAATTTAATAAAAACATAAAGTAAGTGTGGTCATCCTGAGGAAAAGAGAGAATATTAATGAGGTAATCATTACATTTGATCTCCAAAAATAATTTGATTAGTTTTTATTTTAACAGGGCAATTAGAAAAGATGACTCACATTTTACTGATTTAATTTCCTTTAGACCGTATAAGGACATAAAATTTAGAAATAAAACGTCTATGTGGAATACTGATTTAGGTATATCTTCTTATGCTCCCTACTTAAATTTTGTGTTCGCCATTATTCTTCATGTATTGCAGTGCTTTACAGCTGAGATTTCTGAGATATACACTTCCCACTGACATTAATGGGAATGGTACATCAAAATCCGCTAGGTGGCTTTGAAAATTTCAAATATATTTTCAGTCTACTGCTGAATTTATCCTTACACCACCCTGTTGGAGACAGGTAAATATCCTTTAAACATATTTTATTGAAGTTGAACTGTGCAGAACAGAGATGTGAGAGACATAATGGGCCTAATCCTATTGACTTATTCTGGCATTGGAGGTGTAATCATGAGCCAAAACCATTAAGCATTCATCAGTAAAATGAGGCTGATCTTGGAGTGGACTAATACTATTTAAAGATATGATTTAGAAAAAATCTGTGGCACTCTGATTTCTTTTTTTGGTGTGCAGAGGGCAGGGAGTACATTTATATATTTTGAAGTACAAACCAAAATAGGTTTTTATAATTGGCATTATAATGCTTCGTGGGAGGAATAGCTCTTGAGCTTGATATTCCCTTCTCTTTGGCAGAACTTTTTTCCTTTTTATGCTTCAAGAGCAGCTCTGGTCATGTCTATCACAAAATAAATTCCATGCTACTGTGGGGAGCCCCAGGCCACCCATAGATAAATGGGCAACATTGCCTTTGATTTCTGGACAATTTTTCTGCACTTTATACCCAGTATCTCCCCTTTGTCTACCACTTCTGAGACTTCATCTGGGATACTGTGTCCACTTTGGGGATTCCTGGAGAAAGAAAGACATCAGTAAACTGGAGTAAGTCCAGGGCTGGTGACCAAAATGGTCAAGAGCTGTGTGAAGAGAGGAAGAGGGATGTGGCTTTATTCCAGCCTGGAGGAGTGATAGAATCAACACCTCTTGGGAGGTGCATGGCTGAAGGGATGACAGGACAGGGACAGAGGTTTACAGCAGTAGAAAATTAATGAGTTGGTGTAGAAGTTTAAGTTGTTCTGCAATATGTGAGAAATGATGACACTGTAAGGAGGCCTCAATTAAAAGTGTTGGAAAGAAGTATTACAAATCATGTGTTTGTTGTAGTTATGGCAAGAAATTACAGGTTTCGGTAATGAGTGATTCTCATCAGACATTAGGAAATAATGTCAGTGTTAAGCAAAGAGGGGATGGAATCAATTTTCAGTAGTGTGGGTCCCCACTACTGAAGATATTACAGCACATCCTGAAGGAACATCTTTCAGGAGTGACCAAGGGAGAGTTTATTTAGCTTTTCGAAGGACAATCAGACAAAATAACCTCTCCCAGGCTCTTCCCCACCTATTTTCTCTGGTTTTGTCGATAAAAGTGTAGGGCAAAAACTTTGGGTCAAAGCCTTGGCTCAGCTGCATTCTTCTTGTGTGACCTTGGGAACATCAGTCAGCTTGGGCTGTGTTTCAATACTCCATCTCCAAAAAGGAGATTATTATTAGTGTTTAGCATGAGAGATGCAGTGAAGGGATAATCCATTAATGCTTTTAAAGCACTGGCATACTACATTAATGATAAAGATAAATAAATCTTCTGGCCCTGTGGAATTTGCAATCTAAAAAGATGAAAGAATGCGAGAGGAAACATCAATATCCTTGCCTTAGCGATGAAAGACACAGCCTTGGGAGAAGCGATTTGTCAAATGTGGCAAAACAGGACTGAGAGAAAACACCCAGATTTGTCATGTATTCCTTAAAGACAAGATCATGTTTTCTCTCTTAGCATAAGTGGTCACAAATAATGTGATTTTGTTTCTTTAAGCTCCTCCATCGGTGTTTCTTCACAGGAGTAATTTTTCCTGCCAGCATCAGTAAGAGAGTACAACCTGCAGCCATTCAGTTTGACTGTGTTTTAAGATGGCAGTGAGCATTACAAAATTAACAGGATTAACCCAGTGGTGTAGCACATCGTCCCATCTCCTGCCCAGCCACAACCTTGTTCTCACTGCCATCTCTCAAAGGGTGGCTCGCTTTACACAGTGCAGGCACTGCTATTAATAATCCATATGTTACTCATTTTTCATGGTTTCTATTGCCTGGAACAGCTTTGTTCTTTTTGACTTCAGGATCTTTGGGGCAGAAATTCTGCCAGTTGGTTTGATCCAACACTCACTCGTGCTTGGAGCAGTGTCCTCCAGACTGCCATGAGTGCTGCATCAGCACTGCTCATATTGTACGAGTGAAGATGATCTCTATAACTTTGCTGGGTTTTGTAAAAATTACTGAGGCCTGTGCAAAACCACAGTAAGTAACTTATTTTCAAAATAAATAAATAAATAAATCCAGGAAAATGCATCGCAGTCCTGGAGAATGCTTCACCCTTGGGTGAGAGCTGTTTTCTCCCCGCTGAGTGGAGGCACACAGACCTGTGACTCACAGGATTACTGTGCTGCTGGAACAGCCTGTCACAGGCTGGGGAATGATGTCAAGGCAGGACACCATCTCCTAGCAACTCCTCTGGCCCAGAGTTGCTCCCTTTACATTTAACCCTTCTAAATTTCCATGCGTGCCAGGGTGTCACCAGGATGTGTTTGCACCCCAAGCTTCTGCCGCAATTTAATCAATACTTCTTTTCTGCTGCTCTTTGAACAGTGGGCAGGGCAGGCCAGAGGGCTGCAGCACATTGACTCGGCTAAATGCAATGGACAAATCTGTGATGCCAACATGATTTTCCCCTTCTTTTGTCTTTCTGTTTCTTTTTCCTCTGCTTTTTACATGTGGGATTGTTTCTGCTTCATCGTGTTTTCATAATCCTTATGGTTTCACTGAAGTCTGCCTTAAAACCTGCTTCTCTGCATGGGTCTGAGTTCAGGGTATCCAAAAGGAGTATTTTTTAATGATCAAATGGTTTAAATAATGCAGGAAAAAATCCAGCAGCAATCTGAACTTCCAGACTTTCCCTTTGTTCTAGACTGGTAGGTAGATGATGCCTCTCCAGGATACAGCAGCTCTTCTTCTGTTCCTAGTTCCTACCACGTGTGACACATGTGCCTTGTGACAGCAGGAAAGATGTTTCCTTGCTGAGAGAAAAATTGGTAACAAAACTCTCTGCAAAGCCTTTCACTACACTTTTCTGAAAAAACAGGATCTAGGTGGTTTTACGGAACTAATTCAATCTCAGCAAGCTAAGTAAAGGAAGTCATAATGTCATTGATTTACAGATACATAAGAGTTACAAGGCGAAGGAAAGCATTTATCAGTTGTCTAAGGGTAAAGGGATGGCTTGTGCCCAAGTTGCTGTGTTTGGCAAACTGATTTTTGTCTCAGATCATGGCAGAAAAGGCTTTGAGTCTTTGCTTAACTCTTCTTGATGCCTGTGCATTGTGTTCAACAGCACTTATCTGAATGGAAAGAAAGCTCTTCATATTTTGCCTCAGTTCTAATCTTTAAATCAGTGAGGTATTCATGCCAACGGTGTTAGGAAAGTTGGCCCAGTCCAGTTTCTGATGGAATTGCACTGCTCACACCAATTTGGTGCATGAACAGACATTATCCCCACACTTCAGCCGTGAGAGCTCACATGCTTGTTCGCTGTCCCATCTCAAAACATACACCCCATTCAGAATTTTTTATACCCAAAGTTAGTGGGACCTGAGCAACTGGCACTTGCTGACCATGGGAAACTTTAAAAATTAATTTGAAATTTGAAAATTATGACCAAATAGGAGTCCTCACCCCTCGTGGTGTTTCTCTGTTCCTGGACTAACTTGTGAATAAGCAAGAGCTGTACCAAAATCTGCTGAGATAGGGTGCCCACACTGCCTGTCTTCCCAACAAAACCTCACGAAGATCCCTGAGAGAAAGGTTCTTCATTTATCAGCATTAAAATCCCTGTTGCAAACCACTTCTGTAGTAGCTGCCAATTTATTTTTGTGAATCACCTTGTTGCAGCAGCCCTGCTGCTGAGCAGCAGCACTCTGCTGTAGTGGAATCTGTGTTCATTACAGAAAAAAAAAAAGTTTCAGCCTCTTCACAAGTTTGGGTAATATTGCAAATCTTTCAGCATCTATTAGAGCTGGAGCTTGAGGCTTGAATGCTAATGGTGCTGAAACATAACACCGAGGTGATCTGACAAAGTTGCCTGAGGAGGTTTTCATAAACCTTTTGTACAATTTCTCTGCTTCTTTGCCGGTGAAAATTAACCTCTACTTGCAAAAAAACGAAACTTCACCTAACTCACTTAGAAATAGCAGAGGAAAAGAGAAAATCAATCCATAATGAACAGTATCACATTAAGAAAATCTAATTAGAAATGGCTTCTCTTTTATTGCACTGATAATGGTAAGCTTTAAGAATGACATCACTGCAAAATTCAATAGCTTATAACGGAGTGAATTTTTTAAAAAGTGTTTAAACTACCAGATCAATAACTTCACACACCACATAATTAAATTGTACAGAAATTCTCAGTAAACACTAATGTTAGAAATGTGGTGCTCTATTTAAAATAAGGTATATATTATCTTGTGCTGCATGTACTTCTAAAAGTTGCCCTGATATTACTAAAGAGTGAGATTTTCTCTTTACATGGTACTGAGGACAAAGTCTTCCCTACTTAGTCTTACTTATTTGTCTTCGGTTGGATTTGGGTGGAATTTTTTTTGAGTCTGTGCACCAACTTCTCCCTAGAAATGTAATTTGAATATGGATGGAGGTTTTTAAGGCAGGGACTTGAAGAAGTAGGAAAATTCAAACCTTTTTATTGGAACTTCCAAAAATTTCTTTTCAAATTATTTTTATTTTTTTCAGAAAGAAAAAAACCTAAGAATACTCCTACTACCTGGAAACAGGCCCAAATTGGAAAATTTTATCCAGGATTCCCTCTGTTGGACAGTCTTTAAACCAACTTCAGTTTTATGAAAGTAGAACACCCACTGATGAGTTTTTATTCAGTCACTGCATGATTTGATACTTGAGATAATTCATCAGGTTCGGGATGCAGCTAAAATGCAATGATGTGCTGCACACATGTTCTATCCTATGGCCTAAGGTGTAATTTACCAGTGGTAAAATTATTTTTTTTCTAAATGCACTCAGATAAACTGCACTCACACTGAGGGAGCAGCATATCTAATGTGTAATCTTTTTGTTATGAGCCTATTACTCTGTTTTCTAGGTAGAGTTCCACCAGGCATATCTGTGGGCAGTTTTGTTCGTACTCTCATTAAAATGTCTTACTAAGATGAGCTGCTGTTTGGCAATTTACATGCCTAGATGTATTTGTTTATAACAAGAGCAAGAGATAATTAATACACTTTATGCAGAAAGCTTCAGCCACAAAAATAAAGAGCAACAAGATAACATCAGTTCTGCTTTCTTTTTAACCAGTCAAGTGTTGCAGGAGTTTAAAAAAGTTTAGGAAAAGGATTCAAGGTTGCATAACAAAAGAATTTCTCTAGCATGGACCTTGGAGATAAGAAACAATGTGCTGCACATAATACTTCTGAGATTTGAATTAAAACTGCCAGGGATATTGGCAGTGGAGATGAGCACTGTAAAGCACTGTTCTGCAAAAGGAGTTCATCACTGCTAACAGAATTTGAATTATGCTTTACCAGATTTCCTGCATATGTCAAAAATAAGTAATTGCCAATTATCCTGCTCAAAAGAGCTGGTGGGATACAATCATTTAACTTAAGCATAAGTGCAGAGCACTGAGAAAAAGCTCTGCAGAGGGAAAGCTTCAAGAAGTAGTTGCTCGTAAATCGAGATAACTTCAACTGAAGCAAAGGCTAATTTTAACTTCATCCTAGCATGCAGATGTTCAATGCTACTTAATACTTGGCAGAAATGCACCAGCTCAGGCAATGGGTTAATTCCAACTGGCTCAATAAGGCAGTGCCTTTATTCCTCAGGAAAGAAACATCCACAGAGACTGTGACTCGCTTGGAATAAATGTGCAAGATCAAGAATGAACCTGGGTTTTTTAAACTCACCACCTTATCCTCTGGAGTCTGCTTTCTTGGGATTACCAGCAGAGAACTAATGAGAAAACATGCAATTCCTTATACAGTAGGCTCTTTTTAAATTTTTCTTTCTTTCTGCAAAGGTTATTGAATCCATGTAGGAGCCAGAATATTTAATGATCAGAGATCAGAGTTCAGAGCTAGAGCTCCAAAGTTCTATTCCAAATTCTGTTGCTACTTCATTTTAGACAGGTCACTTGTTAGCTCCCCCCATAGCTGAAATGGAAATAATTACATGCAGTTTATGGTGGTCACATGAGACATCTTCGTTGGTTTAGATAGCCTTAGGATCTTTGCAGGAGAGGTGATAGGGAAATGTCAAGTGTTAAAGTACTGAAAACTTTCCAACCTCTGAAAAGGTACACTGAGAAACTGTGCACACAGTATAAAAAGAAAAATTATAGAACACAAAATATAACTATTTCATAATTGTAGAGGTTTGCCTACAAATATACTCACCTTGTAAAATGCTTGGTATGACTAAACTCTGTCTGGCACAGGCAAAACTGAATTTGACTCCAAGCATCAAACAATTCTAGGTTTCTGCATATTTTTGAGTTTCTGCATATATTTGTGTGCTAATGCATTAGATTAAGGAGAGATTTTGTAAATAGATTTCTGTGAGTCAGGCTTCATGGCAGTTTAAAATTGTTGGGAATTCTCTAAAATCTATCCCCCTGGTTTTTGGTGCCTACACATAAATTCTTGAGACCTGAGGATAGCAAATAGGACTGATAATAATTGTGTGGGAGGAGGCAGAGAATTTCTCAGGAGCAAACCAAACAACCCAATAGTTCCCTGCATTAGCAGAGTCCTCCAGCTGCCTTGAATAGGAGAAATTATCACCTAAACTTCCCCAAACCCAGTTCTGTGGTGATGATATAATTAAATTCTATGCCATTAAATACTGCAAGTAGCACACCAGCACACAGAATGAGCAGATCTGCCCAAGGTGATCCTCTTGGACATCTCAGGGTCCTGGGGTAGCTCTTTCTCCACACCGAGTGTTCTGGAATGCTGTCAGCAGGTTATGCTGGTGCTGCCAAGCTCACAAGACACTGTAGTGGGACCTTGTGGAAATCTGTCAGGTTCCTGGAGCCTCTAGGATGTGCCCAGCACTGGGTGTTTGGGGGACTGGACTTGGAGGACCGAAAGGGCTGAGAGGTGTTTTTGCAGGCTGCACATCATGGAGCCTCAACTGAGGGTTTGAGCTCTGTGCTTCCCAGGCTCTGGGGTTGCGCTCCTGAAGTAATGGACCAAAATTGCTAAGGGCAGCACAGCAAGTGGTGACCTTCACTGCTGAAGTTACATGGGTCTTGGATTGCCATTTAAATTAGTGAATTTTGGCCTGACTCCCTCAAGCTGTTTACGTGACCTGGGAGATCTAGCAGCCAGAAGCCAAGCGAGTGCAAAGATTGTTTGCTAAGAAATTTAGGGGAGAAGCTATGTAAGGCAGTTGCCTCTTTAA
>VZRL01000562.1:519231-612246 GCA_013397895.1 Origma solitaria
AAAAAAAAAAAAGTCTTATTAGCTTCTTTCTTAGTCAGAATCCTAAATCGAGAGAATGAGAATTGAGGGGGAAGGGGCTGATAAATTTAGATGTCTGTGAAACTCCAGCAAGATCTGAGATGAAAGCTGTGATTGTACCATCCTCTCTGGGGTTTTACAATGTAGAATGTGGCTTGTGGTCTGCAGGGGGATGTGGTGGCTAAACTTGTCACTGGTGCTGTGTGGTTCCCCCTGCCTGCTCCAAACCCATGTTAGTTAAAATACCTTCATCAGATACAATGAGGTTCACTGCAAAACCTATTCTCTTGCTCAGATTGTGCCCACATTAAAGAAACAGGTCAGAAAAAAAGGGATCTTTCAGATGAAAGCAGGAATAAATCAGGTGAAATCTTTTTTGTCAGGTTTTTAAAATTTATTTTTTCCTCTCCAAGTAAATAACATGCACAGAAATCATTACTCGGCTTGCCTGGAAGCTCCTGAGATACATTGACCTCTCTGAGTGGATTCATACTCTTCCCTTTCTGTGGGAGGTTGTGGCCTTGGCAAGATTCAACTATGGAATGAAAATCCAACCATGTTCACAGCAGTGCCTTCCATGGGGAAACAGCTGCTGCATTTTAACATTTGACTGGAGAAAAAAGTAGGTTAGAAGGTCTTGGTGTCCTCCCTGGAGCTTCATCCCTGGATGAACAGATAATATCTCTCTAGGAAAACATTCCAGCAGTCTGGTGTTTTCATCCTCCTTCCCTGCAAAACCCACTTGCTGCCCTTCTCTAAGGAGATGAGGAGGGTAAATGTCTGCAATAAGCAGATGATCCTGCACTGAGGAGCTTGAGAAGATTTGATTTGCATTTTGGGGATGTGGTACTTTTGAAACAACTGGTCCCTAATACTCACTTGACATCCCTGATGCTACTGAACAGCTGCAGGCAGGACCCTGTCTGGCTGTGGATCTGGGCTGTAGTTTTGGCACGTTCCCTACAGGTTTGATATGCATTTTCAGTGGGAAAAAGCCAAGAATGGTGCCTTAAGGGCAAGGAGTAAGGATATGTCTCTGATGTGTGAATGCCAGAAAAATTTATATCCAGGTATGTATTTGACCTGGTCACTCCAGGCTCTCTTTTTACTCATAGGAGAAAATACGGCATATTAAGAATGTAATTTCTGACCTAGGTTTCCTCAGGCTCTCTGTGGAATATGTTGATGGATAGCTGTTGATTGGGAAGCCACAGATCATGTGGAGACCTCAGGTGTAAGTTTCTTCCTTTGGCCAGATGAAGCCGGAGCTGCCCTCAGGTTTTAAGACTCTGTGCCGTCATCCTGCAGTATGACAAAAATAACTGCACGTGTAATATTACACTTTCTTTCCTAAAATGTGACAGAAGTCTGTTCTGCTCCATCCCTGGATTATTGCTCAAATATCATCCTGAGGACTCAGGAAGGACTTTTTTTGGAAATCCACTGTTATTCTTCAGCTTTTTTTTGTTATGTCTGTCTGGAGGAGTAACACGCTTAGTGGCTTGACCTCATGACCCTTCTCATCTTATTTAGCTCATTTGCCCTGGCAAATGCTACCGTGGCTTGTGGGTTTGCCCATATCTGCCCATTCTTCATAGCAAGCTCTGAATTGCTTTTGCCCATCCTTTCCTTTCTTGTTTAGTGTCCCCTCTGCCCTTCCCTGCCACTGAGGCAAGCCAAGGTAACACAAAGCTCCCAGCCCTACCTCACCCTCTGGCATCCTTTTTAATAAGAAGACATTGCTTTAGGCACCTTTGAAGCTGTGATTCAAATAGTTTAATACTAAAGTGTAATACATCTACGTTGTCGCTCACCTTCATTTCTTCTACAGTCTTGGAGAGATACCAACCAGCCTGAGTGATATATTGCATTTTAATTTATTGAACTGTTCTTTCACCTCTTTTCTTGCTACATCTGCCTTTGTGAGTACCTTGGCTTCATTACCTGTAAAGTGTCACCTTGGGATGGATATTTCCCATTCACCTTCTGAAGTGGAAGAGAAATGAAAAGAAATCCATTTAGTTTCTCTGCACTTGGGCTGAATCATTTACCTTCTCATTCTCTTCCATTGCCACTTTTACACCACAGGATTGCTGCTAACAAACTTTCCTGTGGGCATCCTGCTTCTGGGGAACTGGGAACTGGGTTATTTCTCACCTTCATAGTCTTGGTTAATTCATCTTCACCTCTGTACCAGCCCATTTTCAGTCAGAGGTTTCCTGTAGACCCAGAAATCAGAAATGTGCACATGTGGAAGTGGCTTTATTACTTGCCTGTCTTTGCCTGAAGGTTTTCCTGGCCTGACCTCATGCATCCTGCTGGTTAATAATATTTGGGGAAAGCTCTCTGGTAGTTTTCTGGACTTTCCTGGGTTCTTACACGCTGAGCCTTGTTAGATGATTTTGTAACTTTTTCTTCCCCCCCAAGGGTGCCTGAGGGAAAAAACAAGGCTTGTTCATAATTTACTGTGACTTGGTTATTTAGAAACTCCCAGAAAGAAAAATGTAAGAGAATAACAAAAAGTGTCTTAAATGAGCACGGCAGCAGGTAGCGATCACCTCGCTGTAGCTCCTGGAGGATTGTCAAGTCTGTAAACAAAAGCAGATGTTGTGCATATGAAGAAGTGACCCATCCCCTGGAGTCTGAAACCACTCAAAGAAGAAGGGAATTACTGCTGGAACTGCAGGTTTTCCCTCTCCTGGGCAGTGGGTGAAGGGCTCTGATATTCCCTCCTGTCTGCCCTGGGGCTGTTTGGTTGTCCCTATTTACCTAGATACAAGAGAGGGTTAAATCAGGACAAATATTTTTGCTGCTTCTAGTAGAATTTAACTTCAAGAGCAATCTGTTCAAAATGTGGCTGCTTAGACTTGTTGACTCAGTCAGTACTAATTACAGAGTCAGCGATTGTATGATGCTGGAATTATGTAATTCCCTCATTTTTCCTTCCCTGATTTTATTTATTCTCATTCTACATACTATTCTTGGCATCAAAAGGCTCATCTCTTTCTATTTTTTTCCTTTTCAGTTCAGCAGAAATTGAAATTTATAGACATGGACCAATTTCTAATATAATTTGACATTTTTTCCAAAATTTAGCCTTCAGGATAATCTACATTGTATTTAGCAGCATGAGGGTTAAATTTTTCTCTCAGGCTTCTTGTATTTGTTCTTCTTGGACTGTTCTTTCTTAGCCCTGGCTGCCAGCAACTAAAACATATTTATCTGATCCCCATAAATACACAGCTCTGCTCCTTGTAGGATTAATCATCTGACATGATTCTTCCAAAGCACCTTTTGGCTTCCTTTCCCCACTTACAAAATCTCTTCTACCAGTTGTTCAGATATTATTTATTTTCATTAACAAAGGTGTGCCTTTTTTTTTTTTTTTTTTTGTCTGATGGGTAAATCAAGCCTTCTTAATTGAGCCCTTTTGGGCCATTCTGAAAAAATTTCCCTGGTGCCTTTAAGGTAATAACTAACCATCACTTTTCCACTTCATCATGGCCTTAATACATAAAGACAATAAAATTGTGAGTGGCTTTTGTTTGGTTGGTTGGTTTGGGTTTTTGTTTTATTTTGTTTTGTTGATTTTTTTGTTTTTCGGTTTTTTTAATTTATCAGATTCAGTTTTGCACCTCTTTAAAACATAAACGTTTTCAGTATATCTTGCCACTGGAGCAACTAGAATACAGCTCTGTGCTCTTCAATTCCAGAACAGGTTTGCAGCCTGGATTAAGCATCACGTAAAAGACAAATTAAAACAGAGTCAGTCTTGCTGCGCTTTGCATTAGGTGGAATTAATTCTTTTTGAGCAGAATCTCTTTGTATCCTGGGTTACCTAGGGAAGTTCACCATTCTTTCGTTTTCTACGCCAATTTTTGTACAGAGATTCTGATTCTGACATGATATATTTAGCAGCTCCAATGCTGAATGTTTCTGTTGCACTCTTTTATATTCCATATAGTGACTATATGCTTTACACTGAACTTTCATTCTTGGGAGATTTTATAATTTATTAGATTCTGCTCCATTTAGAAGTGCCCTTTAGATTACATTCTCATAAAAAATTCTGTATTCATTAGGAGTAGACCCTTCTCCTTTATTAGCCCAGAGACTACAATTCCTGACCCACATGAAAAGCAATATTGTCCAGTGTTCATGTCCAGTGTTCAAGCCTTACAAAACATCTTCTAGTTAATCCTGGGGGGAACCAGGGAAACAACCATTAGCAGCCATTCCTAAACTTCTGTGTCACTGCCCAAACCTGTCCAACACTCCTGAAGGAGCATGGAAACTCCAAAGAAACACTTTTTTGAAGAATCCAGCATTTGACTGAGTGGACCCACTGTGGAGAGAAATTTAGAGAAGTTTTCACATGCCCTGTACATAATAAATTAAATTGTCCAGTTGCTCAAGATGCTCACCTACCTAACACAGACAGACACCTGGCAAAATATAAACAGTTTCCAATAGGAAGATTTTTTTGTTTTCTCACACTGTAAGTGACTTATTTTTATAGCCAATTCTTATTAATTAAAAAAAAAAAAAAATCCTGAATCACCTAGATGGCCAGAATTCCTTGAGAATGAAAAGAATGTAATGAAAAGAAGATAATGAACAGAACTTGCTTGAGGAGTTACCAGTTTAAAAGAGTACAAGAAAGGAAAGGTCAGGCCTAGGTCTACACAGCAAATCTTCTGCAGAGCTGTAGTTAACACAAAAAAAAATCCTAATTCAACACTCAATGCTTCCTCTTTGCCTAAGCGTGAGTATCTAAATGAGCAGATAAATAACTAGAGCAAAGCCAATTGTTGCAACTCTGAGAAATTCACAACAGAGAATTAAACACTAGAGATGGGGATGAGGGGAGGTAATTAAAACAAATTGGAAATCTTAATAGGTAGAAATAAAAATGGAGAACTTTCTATCAATGAGTAATCTTGATTGCAAAAGTACTTGCAGATGGCTTTCAGCCTTAGAGGATTTCAGCTGGGAGGTTCTTCACCAGCACAATGAGCTCTGTGAGTGCTGACCCATTGTAAGTACCTAAACTAATCTTCATGTGAAATATCTGGGGAATTGGGAAACAACTGACACTTACCCGAGCTTTTCTCAGGTGTGTTTTGCAAGAGGCTCCCTGCAGACAGGATGGAGCTGTTCACAAAGACATCAGTAATCTTCCCGACCTCATCTGTTCTTGTACTTGTGTTAAAAATGAAAACGCCCTGGTGAAATTAATGCAAAATACAGTCAGGAACATAATGAGAATTATTTTCTGAAAGTCTTTACACTGCTGCAAGCATCCCTCACTTCTCTCTTCCAAAAAGGATACAATAGTCCTTTTTACTGTTTCGTTAGATTTGAAAGAGGAACATGTAAGTATTTTCTACTTTTTTCCATTTTTTAGTAACCTAAAATGCAAATTGGATGAAGACAACATATAATGCCCTGCCTTATTATTTCTTTTTTTCCTGCAGAAAAGATATGCTCAGTATTTTAATAGCACCATCTGTCACAGTAGCAAGTGCCAAGCTGCAATATTGATCTTGTCACTTTGGAGAATGGTATGGTATTTAGGATTATAAATAACATTTTTCTTTGCTTCGTTCATGTGTTAGTTTTTATATAGAAACCAAACTCAAGAAACCACTGTTATCATATAATAAGCCAAGCATTTTCTTAGAATCCACAGCAGAAGATCATTAGGAGTTGAAGCAGTATTTGTGTTATTACCTGTCAGAAATGAGAATAACCTAATTGGTCCATGAGATTTATACAATGGCAAGTATAGCCACAACTAAACAAAGATAATTTCTTCTAGTAACCATAAGTCACCATTGAGCACTAAGGAGAAGATTATGCTGATGAGATTTTAAGTTAAGAGCACTCAAGCTGAGGTTACAAATAAAGCAAGTGCTGCATTTTTCATTATTTTATGTGTTGAACAGAAATCTTGGTTTATTTTTTTTAATGGTTCTGTCCCCTTCAGATCACTTGGATTTTGTTTAAATTTTTCATTTAGTTTGCCTTGCAAAAGAGAACATGGATTATTGTAGCCTGGTTTTGTCTGCAGACCCTGTGGAGAGGCCAGAATGGTGGTGTCAGGTTTGAGGTTCTCATGAACCTGGAAAGGTCTTTGTGTATTGAGCTGACTGATTTGGAAAGAGACTTTTCCTGGCAAGGAGGAGACAATTCTCCTGTCAACGTAAAATCCTGGAGGCGTTTCCTTCCCTGTTTACATTTCTGGATGGAGATGTATTTTTCAGTGCACTAGGCAAAGCTCTGATGCTTGTGGATGGTTGAAGAAAAAGATGCTGGACAGATGTACGGGGTAATGAAATTTTCCGAGTGGTAATGTTGTTTTTCAGGATTTACAGGGTTGAGCACTTCTCTCTGCAATGCTCTGTTAGACAATCAACAGTTTAATGATATGGAAGTATTTTTTTCTACTCCAGAAATACGTTGCTTTGGGTTGGGTATTACATGAATTTTGAGCCTGATAAAGTAAGATTTCACCTGGGATTAGAAGTGTTAAAGTGTTAGAGCAGAAATACTGTTTAATACTGTTCTTTTCTGTTAGTAGTTCTCCTGCTGCTGAACATATATTTACCCTCTGCATGCAATTTCACTCACAACTTCAAGGCAGCTACATGGTGCTCCTAAGTACTGCATTTTATAGATTTTCAGGAGTTGTCATTAAACATCTCTCTTGAGGAACAAAAATACGAAAAACATTTACACAAAATATCAAAGGCTTGTACTAAAATAATCCATTATAATCCCATTCTTCATTTTTCACAGTCTGTGCAAATTGATTTCATCTAAGATATTGTCCAACTATATTCAAGGTTGGGGCTGATTCTTTTATCTGTTTCATTTCCTGTAACTCAAGTAATTTTACGAAGTGCAGTATTTTTACTGCAGAGAAATAAAATCTAGTAAATAGTCTGCTGTGTGCTGGGATCTGCATAACCCATTCTCTACCTCATTGCTTATTTTTGCTGCCTGGTTTTTCAGACACTTGCTCCACTGTTTCTGAGTATTAGCATTTAATTAGAGTAATACCTGGTGTAGAGGACAGCCAGGCTGTAGCCATGGATGCAGCAGAAATTTATACAGATGGCACATCGAGCTGTTGTACACGGGCATACAAACAATCTGTAGCATAACTCCACAGAGCTACATAAAATTTCACCTATTAAGTGTGTGTAATTTCACCTATTAAGTATGTAAATACACATATTTATAAATGTGTATATACACACACATATGTATATACTATGGGATGAGGGCAGTTGCCAAAATCTCCACAGTGCTCTTAGCCTTGCCTTTGAATATGAAATGTGATTTCTTTCCTTATGTTTCCTGTGGTACCAAATGTGAGTCCTGGGCAGCTCATAGGCTCAGGCAGGGGTTGATCATCAGCTTTTGGGGCCATGGGAAGTCTGCCTGGGCAGATTCAGCCTGTGATTTGTGGGACCTCATCCTGCTCTCCATGGACCTTAACATCGTGGCAGAGGCAGCATTGTGGTGTGGCAGGTCCAGGATCCCTTCTCCAGCAGGGAACAGTGGTTTAAAATAGGAATGGACATTATTTTGAGCATTGTTGGGTAGAAACAAAAAACAATAACTTTTTAAAAATTTTTTTTCTTATTTCTTTTTAAGCAAAAGGGAGTATCTGCCTCACCTTCTCCTTGCAAAATTGGCACAGGCTACTCCTGCATCCATTACCTTATGCTGCAATTATTCAATGCTAGCGTTTTCCTATATGTGGGTCGCTTCTCACGGGTGGTAATTGCTAATCTAACCTCCTTTAGCAGCTCAGAGCCAGTAATGCCTGGCTGCAGGTGGGAAAGGAGACAACAAGAAACATTGCTCTGTTTGAGGCTTGACACAGTCAGCTTTTCATATATCCTCCTCTCCTCTGTCTTTTTGTGGTGGAGGGAGCTCTGCTGTCATTAGTAGCCAGCAGGGCGTTGTAAGGGATGTATTTTTGCAGAGAATTCAACTCCCCTGGTGCCTTATGAGCCTGTCTGCCTTCCCAGCTGCGGAGAGTGGGGGAGGCTCGGGGCTGTCTGGGTCAGCAGGAACAGAACTGTTGGGGAGAATGGAAAACTGGCAAGGATCTCACCTTTTCCTTTGGAATGTGGGGTGATTTACCTGGCCTGGGGACACCGCGGGGGTGAGGCTTTGCATAGAGCCAGGGCAGGAGGAGAGCTATAAGGAGCTGAGGCGTGTGGGGTGAGAGTGTGTTTTGTGGGTAAATGAGCAGAGGGAATGGAGGGAAAAGGCTTATATAAACCTCTGTGATCAAAGAAAAGATTTTGTGTGTTTCACCGAGAGTTTTATCTCCCCTCTGGGCTGTATTACACAACCAACTCTCAAACAGAGCTTTTTTAAAGAAAACACAGGTAGGTTTTCCCTTCTGATGATCAAACAGGAGAGATGCATAAAGTTACCCAAAGTGCCTGATTAAAACCAAATATTTCTCCTTCCAAGTGCCTGTGCTGACAATTGTTTCTAAATGTGGGAAGTTTTGTCCAGCTGCAAGCAGGCTATGCCTGGGAAAAAGGAGCAATTACTAACCCGAGGGAAGCAGGGGAGGATGTGGTGAGTGCAGCAGGGAGCACAAACCAGAGCAGAAGCATTGGTCAGAGGGAAGGAGAGATGGGCACTCTGAGTGCAAGTTAATTAAGCAGCTGATTTAATCTGAAGTCTGTGGGCATGACAGAAAATGTGTCAGTCATATTACAGTTAAAATATTTATATTTGCAACTAGATTGTACAAATTCACAAATTAAGAAGAGCATACAAAGCAGGTGTTTTGGAGATGGGAACAGATGTAGGAAGGTACATATTCACCCACCAGCGTTTTGGGAGTGGCTAGGAAGGGTCTGTGGAGGTCTGCACCAAGTCTGAAAGTTAAGAAGTGATGCGTAGGGAATGATTCATGTCCTTGTTTGTTAAGGAAACGAAAAATAGAGGGGAAATATTTTTCTCTAAGTATTATAAAGAAATAATGACTAGAGACAAGTGCTTTGACACAAGTGATCTCTTGTAATAAATTGTGCCGAGTATCTCTTCATTAGAAAGGCCAAGAGGGTGGTTAGAAGTGTGAAAAATGCCAATGAGATTACTGCAGCAGGGCTTGAGGGATATCCTGCTCGAGGGAAGGGCAGACTGAATGATGTAGCACAGAACAACACTGCCAGCAGCCTCCCTGTCCTTTCTGGGCCACCGAGCCCTGTCTTCCCAAAGAGATTTACTGCCTGTGAGTGTCTTCCTTCCCTGGTGTGGTGTCCCAGCTGAGCATCCAGAGCTGAGATCCTCTCTGTGGAGACTTTCCCCATGACCTGGATGTCCTGAGGTGCAGAGTTTTGGTGTTCACCCTCATTACAGCCCTTGCTGAATTTCCTACCCTTGAAACGCAGATTTGGCAGGACACTGAGCATCCAACGCCTCAGCCATGGGGTCTGAGAGGAGATGCAATTCCTGAGGAGCCGTGGATGCATTTGGGGTGTAGAATGCAAGGCTCAGGTCTGCAGGGCTCCTGGCTGTGATGGCTGATGTCTGTAAGAGAAATTTGGGCAGACGACCTACGCAATCAACGCATTAGAGAAAATAGGAATGGAAAGGATCTCTAAAGGTCATCTAGTTCACCCTTTTGTCCGAAGGCGAGTTTAATTATACCCACACCATGCCTGAGAGATGTTACATCTCCTCAGCCTCTGCCTCTCTAAATTAAGCCATCTGAATTCTTTCAAGTTTTTCCTCAGATTATGATGCATTTTTGGAAAACTGTGAGCCTCTTCTGGACTCTTTCCAATTGATGTGTGTCCTTCAGCAGCCCAGGGCTGAGTGTGGCTGGTGCCCTACACACAGTCTCTCCAACTGAAGAGAACAAAGGATCTCCACTTTTGTTTCATGACTCCATAGATGTGTTCAGCCTTTCATAATGATTTGGAGAGCTTCCTCAGAGATCAGTTTAATGTCTTGAAGAGCTCTTAGGTTTGAGTTAAAGGCCTTTATTGCTAACTTCTGTCAGGGTAAAATAATAGGTCAAGTCTAAATTTGAAAACTTTTAGAAATTGCCTCAATATAAACAACTTTGTGTGAACTGAAAATTAGAACAAAGTTTTTGATAAATGGCAAAGTCTCTGTTTACAAGGAAATGCTTAGTGCAGCTGTCTGTGTTAGGTCAGGTCTCATTTAGCATCTTCATTTAATGATCCTGAAGAGGGAGTAAACAGTCTGTTAATGAATTTGTGTGTGGTGGGGGGAACTGTGAGTAATAGGCAGGAATGAAAAAGACTACAAAGGGACATAGAGATTATAAACACTCACAGATAATGAAGTTAACTTCATCTCTGTGTAACACAAATTAATGTGTTTGGGTGGAGGGGAGGAAGGGAATATGCTTAAACAAACTTGGCCTAGTTGAGAGCATTTTATGAGAAAAGGAGACTTATGTGCCATGTGCCTAAAGAGGGCCTGGGAGAGAGCTGGAGAGGGATCTTTTACAAGGTCATGGAGTGATAGGACGAAGGGGGATGGCTTTTTGCTGAAGGGGTGTAGATTTAGATTAGATATGAAGAAGAAATTCGCATCTCTAAAAGTGTTCAAGGCCAGGTTGGATGGGGCTTTGAGCAACCTGCTCCAGTGGAAGGTGTCCCTGCCCATGGCAGAGGGCTTGGAAATGGATGAGCTTTAAGGTCTCTTCCAACACAAGTCATTCTGTCATTCTATGATTCTGTGTGATATTGCTCCCAAAAAGCTGAATGCCTGTTTGGACTGTTCAAGGAGCTGCTCAGACACATGTGGGACACAGGAAACTTTCCTCTCTGTTTGGCTGCTGCTGGTCTGTGTGCTTTACTGCCAAGGAGATGTCTGAATACACATAAAAGCAGTAGTGAAGGGAGGACTGGTTAATGAGACTGGATTAAATTATCCTGGATTGGCTGATTAACCTAAGGGACAGAACAGCCTATGGATGTAAGTTTCAGCTGAGCAAACAGCAACATGCCAGAAGAGAAGACAAATGAGGAAATTAATTTCAGAATGGGGAAATTGTCACTATCCATAAGGCATCTGAGCTGATCATGTGTGGTGAGCAGTTCAGCCTGGTACTTAGAAACATGTGTAGTATGTGGTGGAAAGACATCAGGATAAAGCTGAATTTCTGGGAAAGATGGCATAGAGGATAAGTGGTGTCACCCTCATTCTTATTTTAATTTAACTCTCCTTACATTTTTCTGACAAGAGTAGCACAGGAGGAAGCTTAACAGAAATGAGAGTCTGGCCCCTAAGAGTCTCTGTCAAGAGCAGGTTCCCTCCGGTGTCTCAGCCCTTGAGTCCCTTCTGCAAACAGAGATGAATTCAAGGATCAGATGCATCAAACCCTCAAAGATTTGGGCATAAAAATGTAGAGGGTTTTTTTTCAAATTATTTATTTTCTTCCTTTTGTGGATGTCCCAATGTCCTGGAGCTTTGAATAAAGAAAGTTACCTGTCTAAACCAGAACACATCCAAACCCTATTCCCAAATGCATGTTTGTGTATACATTTCCAAATGTCTGCATGTGTATAAAGAGATTGAGGGAATGTTTAATTATGACTTTCCTTTAAAAGAAACAGCATAGAAAATAGAAAAAGGCATTGAAAAATTAAGCTGGGCCTGTTAGACAGTAACTGGCTTATGGGTAAACAGCAGCAATGTCCTTAAATATCACAGAAATAATGTAGGAATGCAGAGGTCGACGAGGGCATTAAGAGACATGAGCAGAGAATGACAGATGAGATTGTCATTGCAAAAAGCCTCTGTGAGTTCTGTGCCATTAGTATTTAGAGAAAAACTGAAGGTCATATCAGAGACTAGAATGCATTTTCCTGGGGGCAATACGAAATGCTAAAAGGTTTTATGATTATGCCAGAGCAGATAGTTAGGCAATTAGAGCTGTTAAAAATTGTCAAGGCATGGGATCCAGATGAGTTACGTCTGAGAACTGAGATGGAAGTAGCAAGTGGAATTGAAAGCTCTGGCAGATATTTTTTGATCCATCTCCAAGGATGGGGTGGTTTGAGAGGGTTGGGCAGCATGGCTAATGTAGTTGCTATATATAAGCAATGCTCATGAAAAATCCAGTGCCAAAGCAACACTTTGGTAGGAATATGACGGATGGAGGATATTTTGCTTGGACTTAAGACAAGGGAGCTCTTGGCTTATAAATTCACTTGACTTTCTGAAACACGTTATTGTGCCAGAAGACAAATGTCAAGCAAAGTCCATAATTTATCTGACTTTTCTGAAAGCAGAGCATGCAAAATATTGATCTGCTTAATAAATGCACATTATCTCCTGAAAATGACTAAAAATTAGCTCAGGTAGAACAAATAATGTCAGTAGTGCTGCACAGGGATAAGAGAGACCCAAAGAGCAAACCTGTGTTGTGCGCAATCTACTCGCATCAGGTGGGGTCTTAGACATCCTTGTGCAATATTTCTCGTGTTTTGAGCTTTAGACTTAAAATGTAGAGGAAAAAGGGGAAAATCTTATCCTTCCTTGTGCCACAGTACAGGTACAGTGAGGGACAGAACCACCACAAGCCATTCAAGGCTGTGCTAGTCCTTTGTGTAAAACCTCATGTCCACCGTTGGCAGGGGCTGCCCCTCAGGCACAGTTCTGAATTTGAAGGAGCTCAGCTTTGTCAGGGGTGATGATTGACCTCATAAAGTATTAACGATGGCAAACTAGATTGTTTCAAGCACAGCCGAATGGGTTGTCAGGAAGTGTTTGTTGGAAGATGAAGGATGCAATGTGATCGTTTTAACGTTTCCCTCTGTGCTGGGCTCCATTCCCAAAGAAGATTCCTGCTGCAGGTTGGAGATGGGAGCTCCCAAAGCAACGGCACTGGGCAGCTGTCCATCCCTTCCTGTGGGTGATGTTTTCCCTTCCTGTGGGTGATGTTTTCCTTGTCTCCTCACGTTTCAAAATGACACAGGTCACTGACCCCGTGAGGCAGCAGACATGCAAAAGGGCAACCTTTATTTCCTCCCCACTTTTCATTCTAGGGATGCATTTCTTTCGAGGGGTGTCTTACCTTCTTTATCAGACCAAAAATGCAGTAGCAGGTCCCTTGCAGGAGAGATTTTTGTTCAAAGTGGGATCTGTCCCATGGTGTGAAGGGAGCACGCCTTCCATGCATCCCTGTGCTGCATCCTACCATGCAGACAGCCCTCTTGCACTGATCCACCAGGAATGCAAACAGGAATTGTAAGTGCTCAGCACCTTCAGGGATCCAGCATTGTGGTAATCTCCTCCTCCAGCATAATCTTCACAGCCGAACCACTGTTAATGTGCTCCCTTTTCATCTGTCCTAGCATTTAAATAGTAATTATTAGTGGCATATTCTTTTGGGTGATCAGCCCAAAGCTGCAGTGCAATAGTGTGACCTTGAGTTTTCCTACAGACAATGGAAATTAGTTGATAATGGACAACGGTAATTGCTTGGATGACAGTGCACCTCTGGAGCTACATCACCACAATACATCACTGAGGCCAGGAGCTTAGCAGGACTGAGGGAAAAAAAAAAAAGGGAATTAACAAAATGCAAACAAGATGTTGAAATGCGTAAAAAATGGGGCAGAGGATAATACAGAGGGTAATTATAATGTAATTATATAAATATAATTATATAAGTAAGCACTGTAGCTTCAGTGGGAATGCTGCATGCAGGGCTGGGCTCAGAGATGGCTGATGAGTTTGTTTTGAGGCTCGGGTAAATCTTACTCATAGGAGAATTTTGACATAGTGGTGTTATTTAGTTTTGGAAAGGAGACCACAAGGAGGAAGGACATCAAAGTGTGACACAGGGCTCTACAAGTGTCAGCCTTTGGGCCAGATCCAGCCCAGTGAAGGCACATGTCCTGCCAGAAATCCTCAATTTTAGAGCCCTTTTCTCTCACAGTAGAAGAGGATGAAGGAAGGGGGAGGGACTAAAAATATCAGGACACCTTTTCCCCTTCTTCACATGTAAATGGCCATGGTCATTGTTGAACAGATGCACAAAAGATACTGGGAGGAAAAAAACAGGTTTGCAGAAACCAGAGTAATGAGATTTCCCACCAAGACTCCTGTTAAATAGTTGTTCTTAGCTACTCTCCCAAATATTTCCCTGTATCTCTTGAAGTCCTGCTGCAAGACACAATCCAGGGAGGAGTAAAAAGCTTCTGAACAAGTAATAAGTCTGACATTTCTAATATTTGAGTTCAAATTGAAAACGCAGACTTTATTTTCACACATGGAACTTGTTGCCAGAAAAGGAGTTGAGAAGAATTATTACAGGTTTGGGAAGAATATGGAAATGTATCAAAATTAAAAATACTGCTGTTTCTCTGATTAGCACAAGCACATTTTAGGAGGGATAGTCAAACTCTACAACTTAGGTTGAATTTTAACAATTGGGGATGAAGACAAAAACTAAGCTGGAAGTACAGCATCCTTCCTGGTTTTTACGCTTTCTGGAATTAATTATGTTTTCTACACATTGAATTCACCCACTTGTATTTCTAGTCAGGTCTTCTCCATGCTCCTGTGTTTACATGAACAAAAAGCATTCACAAGTATCAGCAAAAAGATTAGAAATATATAAAAAGAGCTTTTAGAAGGAATACTAATAACATAACAGAAAAATTGTGCCTTTAAGCAGGTTTGTGAAAGCCTTTATACACTTTAATCTGGCTGATTCTGGCTGTCATAATACAAGCTTTACTAAACTGATCATTAGCTTGATCCAAGGTAATGTGTTTTGTGGTTTTGATCTTTCTCGCTGCTGCAAATATATCCTTCACTCAGAAATGGCCCCACATACAAGGTGGCTGCACTTGCAGGCTCCAATTTTATTACAACATTTGACAGACCAATGCACTCATGCCATTTAGCATCACTTTATCACGGGTAACAATTGCACAACTAACTACAGAAACAGAAAGAGCCTTTAAATTTTACATATTGGAAACTAGTTAAAATTCATTTTTGACCAGGGGGTCTTCTTCAAGCTGAGAAGAAAATGTAAAATGTATAATTTCATTACCCTACATTAAACTGCTATTTTTCCTTTAGAGTTTCTTTAGTGAAATCAGCATGACCAAATCCTGTTCACTTGCTATTGTTTTTCTCATGGAACTTGAAAATGGGTAATATTTCCATGATTTTTCCATTCTGTGGTTTTATTGCTGGGACAATATTGTTTCTGTTACGGCTTGTGAGCAGTACTTTATATCTTTTCTTAAACAGATCTGATGCGTGAAATGATGATGTTCCTCTGCTTTCTTAGGCTTTGAAGTTATTAGAGCTAAGTATTGTCAAGTTTGCTAAATGTTTAGGTGGACGAGCTGCTGTACTGTCAGACCTGAATGTGCAAGATGTAATAATCCCTACTGAAAAGAAAAATATATCAGCATTTAAAATAAAGGAGAAGAGTACTGGCATTTTAAAAGAAAATGTATTTTCAGGCCTCTTTATCTCTCTACTGGGTTTTGCACTTTGTGTTAATGAAGTCAAGCTTTCCCCTTTCTTCAGGAAGGCCAGAAATTGATTTTTTTCTTCTTTTTTAATGGAATTTTGGTTTCTCACATGCCTCACTGAGTGAGGACTTTAAAGAAATCTCCACACATCAGTTTTTCCTGAAGATTTAGTTGTACCTTCTAACAACCTCTCCAAACATGCTTGTCTGCCCAATCCTTTATCATAAATACTTACCCTCTTTGCAAATGTATTTTAGTCCTGAGTAAGGGATCGAGACCTGAAGGGAATTCTGGAGAAACAGACTGGAGCTCTTCCCTAGTGTCTGACTAACTTATCATTAGGGTGTGCTGTGCCTCACATCACCCCAGCACTGATGGAGTTTCCATAGTGGGGAGAGCAATTATTGCCAGTTTGCCTTGTAAATGTTGAAAGGCATCTGCTGTTCCTCTGAGGTGCCTGGAGAAATGGAAATTGATGCTGATAATAAACATAATTGCAAAGGAGGTTGCTGGAAACACTCCAGATCTGTAAGAGAGAAGTGACATTTCAAGGGCTGTGCTGTGGATATAATGAGAATTGGTATTGCCTTTTATCCCATCATCCTGAGGATGGAATGGTGTGCCTGCTAATATGGGATTTCATTTCCCATTATGGGACACTGTATTGCAAAAGGCTTGTGTTGTATCAAATGTCCGTGATGGCACAAGGGTTTAGGCTGGAAATTCTTCATCCCTCAATTTCGTTTGCAGACCTCTGGATCTGCTCTTTCACTGGGGTTTGGTTGATTTTTAAAACAGAAAGGTGTCAAAGATGTTCCCTTTGCAAACTCTCCTAAGCTCTGTAAGGCTCAAGCCTGGCCAGTCCAGGCCATCATCAGGGACCTGCTGGGTTGCAAAATAAAAAAGGAAAATGAATATCTGGGTTTGGTGCAAAGCATCTGGCTTGATATACCTGCACAACCTGGTCTTGTAAACAGTAATGTCAGAAAAGAAGAGGATGAGAACACAGATTATTCCAAAAGATTTGTGCTACCTGATACTTCATATGCCAGGTATTTAGACTGAGGTCACGAAATACCAGCTTTTAAATTGCAGACAGCTTGGTGCAAATGCCAGTGATAAGAGTCAAGTCGAAAATAACATTAAATAATTACTGTGAAATAAAAAGACTATTTTGAAGTTGTAATTGAGTTTGATGTGTCATGATTATGTTATTGGTAGCAGTTCACGACTCATCCAACGTTCTTATTGTAGAATCGATGTTTTCATTTAATGTTTTCTGGATCGTTGTTGTCATCTGTGGTACTTAATTGAATAAAACACAAGATTCACTTGGAATAGATGCAAAGTACTAAATTTCTCAGAGGAAGAATGTTTTCACTTTGTTTAACCCAAAGCATTAGTTTATTTGCAAATATAATTGATACTGGCTTGAAGAGCATTCCTAGAGTACATTAAGCAGGACAGCCATAACAACAGTATTAGATTTATGGCAGATGAGTGTAAATAGTGCAGTATTAACTGTAATGGATTCTGGACTATAAATACGCCACCAAATCCCACTGGGTAGGATCAGGAGTCTTATTCATGAATGACTCTTTAGATGTGCGTTGTATGAATGGGAAAAAAAAAGCCCTGTGCTTTGAAATACCTCTTGATACAAAACTGTGTATTTTGGTAATTCTGAGCTGCAGGGTAAAGCCCAGGTCTCAGCCCCCAGGAAGGTTGTGGTCTGTGTCCAAGCCCAGCACTGAAAGTAGAAACAGAACTTTGAGTTCGGTGGAGGTTCCACCAAATCTCAGCTGGCAATGGAGGACCAGTGCAGGGAACTGCACATTTTAAATTTTGTCTCAACCCAAATGGAAGTGTGACATCACTGGAAAGTACTGAATGTGAGCTATTCAAGCTTTTTGTGTCTAGGAAGGGTACAGAGATGCAATGCTGCACACAGAGAAAGAGTCTTCGGACAGGGTGCCTCAGAAATGAGTCCTGGAAAAAGAAATATCTGCCCTATGTGGGCAGAGAAAGTCAGTAATAGTAAAAATGGTCTCTTTAGGAGCAGGCAGCAGTGTGCTGGGCAGGTGGTAGGCAGAATATTCTTCTTGGGACTGTAAGGTATTTTCTGCAGGGTCTGTTGTTCTGTTGGAAACTTCTCCAGCCCAAAGCACAGGGAACCTCCAGCTGTGCAGCTCCTTGGTGCTGCTGTAATACAAGTAGTGTATTTTTTTTTAAAAGAAAGTTTATTTTTCATTTAGTTTCTTGCAAAGAATTTCTTATACTTTTGCTATATTGATTGTATGCAACTATACTACAGGACTCTTCTATGAATAGATGCTTTTTTGGTTTTGAGTTGGGCACACAAAAAATGGGGGTTCGTTTATACTGTGTTGGCATTGCACTTTTCTGACTATTAAGGAAGCTTCAAAATTGATGTGCATTGCACTTACAGGCACTTAGAGCCTCTTCACAGAGCCAGAGTAACGTCAAGGAGCTTTAGTGCCTGGAGAAAAAGATGCACGGGATTTTGCCAGGGTGGAAGCTCTATCAGCCTTTTTATGCAACCAATTATATCTGATTATAGAAATTTAAACCTCATTTGCAGTGCAAAATCTGATGAATATACTTAAGTTTCTGTATTCCAAAAAAGGATTTGTCCCGAAGAAATTAACTACCCCTTTTTCCCATGGAAGGAAAGTCAAAGTGAAGAGACGTTCTGGTATCATGTTCCACAATTCAGTGTGAGCTCAACTCTTTCAGCAAAGGCCTGCATGTGTCATAAGGATTTATTCTACCATCTGTGTTTGTGTAAACTTCTGTTAATATTGTTATCAGGGAAAAGATTAAATCTTTAGGAAAGGTTTCTCTTAGGGAACTGCCTGAATCCTCTGTGTTGCTAGAGAATATATCTGTACCAAGGAAAGCGATATGGCAGAGTTTATTTAACAATGAGATACAAAAGGGCTTATTTTATTACAATTCATGCCATCTTAATGGGCCACTCGATAAGAAAGTATTAAAATGTAGTGCTGGAAGGACTATAAGTGAATATTTATTTGCCTTCTACCACTACCACACAGATGAACCAACAATCTCAGGCTAGTACTTAATGGTTAAGATGAACTGCTTAATCAGGTCTATGGCATTCTGCTGCCAATATATCTGAAGTGAAATCAGTTGAAAGAAAACACCAATTGAAAGCATCCTTGCAAGACTGTAACTGCTATTTTTGTAGCTTTTAATCACATGCAGCCTTGTCTTTGGCATCTATGAAGGGGGGAAGTTTCTGAAAATAGATTTATCTGTTTTGGAAAGCTTGTCTCTTGGACTTCATTTCTGGACATAATTAAAAGCCTGATCTGTTGGTTAGAAATTTCCCATGTACTTTGACTTTTCTTTGACTGCTGGAAGGGGCGAAGTGATCAGGCCAGGTACTTCTGAAGAATCATGGCTGTTAAAGCTTTGTACAGCAGTTTCCCTTTCATGCTGAGCTCACATACACTGCCCATCAATCTCTTATGTTTTCTCCTCATATTAATCCTTTCAGAGCAGATATTGCTTCTTCTGGTGTCGCCAAACTGCAACACAAGGTGAGAATTCGTTAACTCGGTGCTGTGGATTGCTCTATAAGGCAGATGGAATTTTAATTTTTTTTCTTCTGCTGGCCAACTTCTATTTCCATTATTTCAGACTCTTGCATCTCAGGCTCTAAACATCCCAGTCTGCAGTCACTTCCCACATGAGCAGAAGTCTTGATCTAGAGCTGAACAATAGAAATGAAAAGACTGCTGATTCCATGAATAAATATAAGCCCTAAGCTGCCTTATTATCCCTGGAAAATATGTTCAAAAAGCTGTCTTTGGGTAATATTTGCAATAAAAGGCTGATAGTATTCTCAGGACTGATGAAAATCTGCCCCTTCTTGTTTCAAAAATTCTGATTTGCTCAACAGAGAATGCAGTGATGGGTGATGCAACTTTTTTTATCATAAATTCATGTACGAATGTGAAACTTGGTGAGCTTTCCAAATGTAACACATTGCAGGTATTTCACAGGTAGAGCTGGGCACTGACCCAGGGCTTTTCAGAACACACTGTTTACAGCAAAGCCTGATCTGAGCATGTGGTATTGATCTCCTACTGCCCACCTGAATGGATGAGTTTTAAGTCCTTCTGCATCTCTTCTAACCAGAGCCTAGGCTGGGGTGAGAGCAGGCTGGACTGACAGATGGGAGAGCAGTGGGCTCAGCTTTTGTCTCTTTGTGGACCTTGGTGTTGTATTACAGCACAATGAGGCAGTCACATGTACCCCCTGTATCTGATTTTTATGTGTGTACATATGATGGGCACATTTCATATGTGCAGCTATGTGCAATTTGAGCAGTATGTAAATGAGGAAGATTAATTATTTGTGACAAGAAAATGGCTCTCTCTGGTTTACTCTCTCACACTCTAGCTCGCATTCCATACTTGTGTGATTTGCTAACGGTTTTATATTTGGGGGAAAAGTCCACATTCCTGCATAGCTTTGTGTGACCATGTTATGGAACTTTTTATTTGTCTCCAAATATCTCAAATTCCCTTCTTTGTGCTATTTTCCAAACTAAAAGAACTCAAAATTTTTTTTATTTTCTTTTTGTGCAAGAATTCAGAGGCTCACAGCTGTAGGCTACTTTGAAATGTTTGTGTCGTTATTTCTTCTCTGCTGTCTTCAGAATATGGTAAAATGGAAAGGTCACAGATATTATATCAAACAATAATATGGGGAAAAGCATTGGAGAAAAGCTCACTAGTTTGTGTTATAGAAAGGATGCATTTATTGGTTTGGGTTGCATGTGGGGACTCATGATTAAGCACATCAGAGAACCTGTTCAATGTTTTGGGAAGGCTCTAAGGTATTTTATTCATATTCATAAAAACCAGTGAAGCTCTGCAGACTGTGCTGGGGCAATCTCACAGCAATACTGAGTCACAATGTGTTAAGCAGAGGTCCCCAGTCCCTCAATGAATGCTGCTCAGCACTCTTAGGACCTACAGCAACCCTCAGACATCCAGAGCCATTCCATGTGCCTCAGCCTGGCTGAGGACCTCAAAGGAACAAACATCTCAGATGGGAAGACGTAGAGAGCAGTCTTGAACCCTGGCAAGAGACTTTTCTACTCTCCCTGTACATTTTGGACAGCCCAACTCTGCTGCTGCTGGTCTTTGGCCACTGACACTCCCAGCCTTTTAAAGACTCGTCCCTGTTTCCAGTAGGGACAGTGGGGGCAAGGTCGAGGCACCCTTTGTTCTTCCAAGCAGAGATGGGAGGGTTTCACACCCCTCTGCCTGCAGGGCACCAGGGACTGTGACTGTGCAAGCTGCCCTTGGCCTGAGTGCCCAAGGTGGCATTGCTGAATCCCTGCCTTGTCTCTGTAATTAATGAACATTATCAATGCTAAATAAAGAATGTCTTACCCCTTTTAGAGGTCTTTTGCTGTGCTCAGAGCCCTGCTGCTCTCCAGTCAGATATATAGGATATATAGATGTTATGCACCCCTTCTGCATGAATTTTCTTGTGTTACAGGTAGATAGAATAAATAGACGAGAACAGGAATTATACACTACATTACTTGAATTATTTGCGTTATTTGGGTTTAGGTTTGTATCCGGGCAGTTATGTATTGTGTGTGTTTGTACATCATGCTGAAAGGTTTCCACTTTCTTGGCTGGGTCAGCTGGCTACGAGTGAGTTGGTGATCTGTTTTGGTGCAGTATCCTCAGAGCTGGAGAGTACCCCTCTGGGGCAGTTAAAACAATGGCATAGTTCTAGCCAGCTTCTGAGAATGAAAGCTCTCTTAGGTGGGACAAATGGCACATCAAAACTGCTGGCCAGTTTTAAAAAAATTAGAGCAAGGCATTGTTCTGGTTTCTGTTTGCTTCATCCCAATAGAAGCAACTATTGAGGTTGCAGTAGTGGGAAGCCACTTCTGTTCATGCCCTCCTTTATCTGTTTTAGCAAACACACACCTTTTCCTCTGCGTCAGGGGTTCTGGGTGGGCTTTTCCAGTTGGCCCATTTTCCATAAATTGCATTTCCACTAGAGGGCATTCAGCATGCCAGTAACAAGATTTGTCTGTCCTCTGGGACAGTACATGGACAGTGCAAGGCCAACAGTCCAAAAAGGTGAATGCAGGGTGGGTGCTGAGGCACAGAGGGGGAAAGTGAGTGAAGTGAATCTGTGCACTATTTGTTTCATCTGCTCAGTGGAGTTTTGCCCAAGTGCTGTTTTCTGCCTCTTCCTTACTCCTTCAGACTTGAGTACAGGCATCTGAAAACATTGTGGGTTTGCCTTCTCCAAAAATAAAGACGTGAAGCAGACAGGAAGGGCTTTGGGTCCCTTTGTGCCTCTTTTAGAGAAGACAAGTGTTGGCAGTGTTTTCATTGTTCAGACTCTTGAGGAGGTTATTTTAGGTTGGTGGAAAAGCTTATCTACCACAGAGCTAGCAAGAATGCAGCAGCATATGCTTACCATAACAGATTTAATCCCAAGAGATCTAGAAACACCTGATAAAAAACACAGCAGCATAAAAACCCTCACAGCCGTCACCGCTGAGGGCAGTGACCACCACAACCCATCCAGCTCCTGTGAGCATGCTGGGGAGGCAGTGAACCCCTGGGGAAACACCAGTGAAGGTGGCAGAGGCGATGTTTTTGCCCCTCTTGGTGTGGTTTGGGAATATCTGAGAGAAGTTATGAGGCTAACATGTAGTTCAGTGGGTCACCACCCCTCAGGGTCCAGTGGTCACACCTTCTGCTGCAGGTGATGGCAGTCCTGAGGAGATCCTCTCCAAATGCCTAAAGTTAGACTCAGCCTGCCCAGCCTGCAGGATCTGATGGAGCCATGTCAGGTTTTATTTTCAGAAACTGAGATGTTTGGTCTTTATGCCTTCATCACCTGTGAGACCTCAGCAGTTGTCACAGTATAACTTTCATGAGGATGTGACATCTTTAAGATGAATGTATATTTTATGCATCCATTTAACAGTGTCACTATTTTGCATAGCCTCAATATTGAAGGTGTATGGCTCGTGTTGAACGTTCAAGCATTTTTTCCTTTTTTTTTTTGTTTCTTTTCGTTAACACTGATATAAAAGTAAATGAAAAATAACAACCATCGTGATGAAAAGTGTACTTCATAAAACAAATGCTTAAAAAGCCACTTGCTCCAGCTGCAGCTTTTATGTATGAGGAACTCTCAGGCAATGTATGTGCTTACATAAGAAGTCTTTCACAACATTTACATTTAAACCAGTCATCATCTTATATGCAGATCATTTATTCATCCTATAAATCACTTTGGAGCTAAAAATGAAGACGAGGCTCTCTCTTTTCCAAGCAGTAGTCTGCTAAATAGCCTAATATGTTTGCAGCTGTTGTGAAGATGGGGATTCTCTGTTTGATAGTGATTTGGGGGAGTTATTTTCTCATCACTGTTTATGTCTTTTACATTTTCTGACGTGGATATTTCAGTAGCAAAATATATGTTCTGGCTATTCTGTAAAACATATGTTTAAAGAAAGAAAGAAAGAAAAAAGGTAAGGAGCAAAGAAATAAATTCTTCCACTCCTAAAACAACAGTTAAAAAGAGCCCCTACTGAATCAATAAGGCAGGAATTCAGAAATAACCCAGAAACCCAGAAATAACCAGGAGGTGTGGGGGGAAAATGTCGGTGAATATTGATCCCTAAGAGCACAGGGAGCAGAAATACTAAGCCAGATGGGGAGGAGGCAAACTTTGAAAAAACAATTTGGAGACCATTCACAGCTGGCACTGAAGTTAGGGCCTCAGAAGTCTCTCTCACACAGATAAACAAGTGAGAAAGAGGCATCTGTTGCATTGCAGCTGCCAAGGTCACAGCAGCAGGAGCAGGCAGAGGGGCAGAGAAGAGCCAGTGATGGGGTCTGTATTCCTTGCAGGGATAACACAGCATCCAACAATTGTGGCACTGCTCATCCCCTGCCTTTGAGACTGGGATGATGTATTGAAATATATACACTGACTAAAAACTAACCCCGCGGTGGATTAAAAGTAATGTTTTTAACAGTAAGTACTTCAGTAGAAAAGCTTGACTGTCAGTACACACACTTGATCTTTAGGGCAGGCAAACCAAAGTGGGTACAGAATCCAGAAGTGAGAAGGGCACAAGTACCTGCCGTGCTCCCCAGAGTCACACTCCAATTTAGGCAGGAAAGTGCTATGCAAAGCAGCTCTAGCTGTGCATGAAAGAGCAGACTTCTTCACAGCTTGCATCCCCGTGTTGCCTTATTTGTTTACCATGAGCTGTGGGGGTCCTGGAACTCGGGAGCGGCAGTGAGAAATGAGAAGCAGCAGAATACAGTGCTTCAAATAAACCTATTGTAATAATTTTCAAACCACCTTCTCATGCTCAAGATAAAAAAGAAAAAAAAGTTAAAAAAAAAAAAGGCAGAAAGAAAGCAACTTAGTGAGGCTTTGGTAATGAACAAATAGTAGCAACACCACGGGGCTATTATGCAGACACACAAGTCGTTCTTGCAACAGCCATTGTCCCTGTGTCCCCTGCTGCCACGTACCTGCTGTCTCAGATAGCAGGAGTTCTCATGCTTGTGGGGGCATTTTGAAGTGTATCCCCTGTAGGAACAGATATTCATACACATAACTAATTAATAGCATTGACTAAATAAACTGGATTTGATCTGTTAAATGAAAATAGCACACCAGATTGCTTTCTTAATGATTTTGGTCATGGGTAATGGAAATGTGATGTATTTTTAACTGTAACTATATTCATAATCCGCTATTGCCTCTAGCCCTTTCAGAGAACCTTTGAAATCTGGAAAATCATCCATCTGAGTGGATCCCCAGGACAGAGAATCCCCAGTGGAGCCCCTGAAAATTCCTCTGGACATAGAGACTCTCCCTTAACTAACTCTTGGTAGAACCAACATGTTGGAGACAACCAGAGAGGGGCAACAGTAGCAGGGCTGATGCAAGATAAAGCTAATTAATGCATATCCTTAAAGGCCAAGGATTTTTTTTTTTTTTTTTTAATAGAATTATTTTTGGGATGCCCTCTGACAAAGTGAGAAATCTTGCCAAAGCTAGGAATTGACTTGGAATAAGACTAAAGTGTTTTTTTGGTCTTCTAATAGGAACTATTATGAGAAGCAGTGCTGGGGATGGTGTGTAGGCAATAGAGAGGCTCTGCAGCCTTTGTAGGAGTAGGGCTGATGTCAGCTGATCTCCCATCTCAGTGTTTCCAATTCCAAATTCCAACTGGGGACGTTGCTGTGCAATAATGTGATGTTACTGTTGTCACATTCTTGGAGAGGGGCAGGGCACAAACTGTGCTTTCAGAACAAAACAAAATTAAATTCCCCTTCTCCAAAGCTTATTCAATGAGCATAGAACAGAAATCTCCAGAATGAACAGCCGGAATAGTCTGGCTGCTTCTGAAGCATCTAAAGCATAAAGTCCTGTAAAAAGAGTTTCTAACCAACATCTACTACCTATCCAACTTTCCAAAAATCTTTTTGTCCTTAGGACTTTTCCTTTGTAACATACCTCTGAGTAGATTTTTCTCTTGTCATGTGCTTTCCTGGGCCTTGTGTCCTTCCTGAGCAGAGAGCAAAGCAGCGAAATCAGTGGGAACTGTCAGCAAGTGTGAAACTTAGAGGGGCTGGATGTACAAACCCAGACTGTGTGGTGTGTTCTGCTGGAGCTAACACATTACTGCACCCCTGATACTAATGTCACTAATGGCTTAGACCCACAAAAATTTCAAATATCGAGCTCTCCATGGGATCTGGTCATTATCTGGAGAAGGAAGAACATTAGCAGACTGTTCAAAGGTATGGTTAATCAAGTAGAATTAATTTCTATCCCATTGACTTTGGCTTCCTTGATGTGGCAATGAAAGGGGAATAAACAGCCCAGTGTGGCACAGAACCCCAGGTTTCAACAGAGCAGAAGGGTTCTGCATCCCATAACTGTACCGGCTGCTGCTGCAGGCTGATCACTGCTCTTGGTCTGTGCTCCTTGGAACAGATGTGTGCAGCTGGAGGGCTCACTGAGCACAGGCTGCTGTTGAATCGGCCTTTGGAATATGAAGGGGATGGGAATGCTCTGCACTGACTCCTGAGAGCTCATTGTAGCTTCCCATGAAGCATCCAGAGAGCTCTACCTCCATGGAATGGCAGATTCAAGGATGGTCTTGTACCCTGATCTGCTTAAAAATTTTGGGAGCAGTAAGAAACTGTTTCTTTTGTTATCATGCACTGCTCTAACACATCATCATAAACAAAGGTTACTGAGCTTTAGCTCCTAGGAGTTCACAAGTCTTTGTGGTGATGACAGTTTGAGGTTTTGTTCCACTTTGTCCTCTAGAGCCACTGGAACAGTAATTTCTATGTGCAGTGTTCAAGGTTTTCAACAATCTTTGGGCAGGAAGAAGCTTTGTGGCGACTTTGTGAACTCCAAGGAGAATTTTAAGAATGATCCCAGACCACAATCTTGTTTCCCCCAGTCTCAGGAAATGAAACACTTTCCTTCTAACAGAAAATGCTCTAGGACATGTGTGACTAATTTGTTACAAGGTAATTAAAAATCATCTGTATTACTGCAGTGCAGCATGATTTTGTTGAAACAAGCACTCTGGGTGCAGATGAGTTGAGAAGTGGGAAGAGTTCCTTTCACCTGCGGCTGGTTCCTCTCCTGATGCGAGGGAGTTGGCTCTGTCCTGCTGTGGTGCCTGACAAGGGAGTTGCTGGCAAGCGTGGGGATGGCATTCACGTGGCTGTAGCTGGCATTCTGAATGTTCAGCTTGGTTAATGAGGAAAGCTGTCTGTGCTAGAGTGGGGCTCCTGAGCTGTCCCGATGGTGGCACAGTGTGGACTGCATGGATTGAAGGAGGATGCTCATGATGGGGATGCAGTTTGTGAGTCTGGAGATTGTCACCTTTGCATGGCACAGGCACGGAGTGGGGACAAACCTGTTGCAATGATGGGTAGTAGGGCCTGAACAACATGATGTATATTTGATCCTGGCAGGGAGGAACAACCCACTCCCTGCATCCTTGTGATCAACTGGGATGCTGTGGGGAGGGAGGGATGGATGGGAAGGTCATACTCCCAGGGTCGTTGTCTGTCCCTGTCCCCTGCAATGCCCTAAATGGGACTGTCTGGGACCCATCCTTCTGCCTGCTGGCTTTGCAGATACAGATTCTTGTCCTTTGATAGGAGTGCGTTAATCTTTCATCAGTGATGACTCAGCCACACAGTGCACTGGTACCCTAACATAGCACTGAGGTCAGGAAGGAAGGCCTCAGCCCTGCTAATGTGTGAGGAGATTATTCTCTGCCCGTGAGCAGTGAGCATTTCTGAATGGCAATGGCCACTGCTTCCTCCTCCAGTGTCTCCCCAGGAGGTGCTTGGTGGTGTTTTATCAAGGCAGGATGGTGACAGAGAGCTTGAGGATGTCACTGCCCCTGCTGCCACATCCTCCAGGCAGTGAGCAGCTGGTGGCCACCTGAGAGGATGAGACACCCTGCCCTGGCCAGGGGTGACGAGGAGGCACTGCCAGGCAGAGATCAAGGCATTTCAGAAACACTGGGATAGCTGTGCCAAGCACTGGGAGGTGCTGTCAGAACAGACAGTCTCCTAATGCACCCCTGTAATGAGGCTCAGCCACATGCATTTGCATAGCTAACTGCTGGACTAATTGGCACAATTAACTTCTTATGTGTCCAACAACAAGCTTAGTGAAAAAAAATATACATTGTAAGGGAGAGTGGCCTTTTCCAGAAAAACAGTGGAAAACCAGTGCGTCTCAAGTTGTTAACTGTGAAAGAATTGAATCTGCACGGGGAGGGCATGCAGTGCAATTAAGTTCAGGGTTTGCCAGTGCAAGTGCCGAGGGGTCAGGGACACGGTGAATGGCCCATGTTTTAAAAGGGATCTGTTTGGCGGAAATTTCCAGGATGTACCGTAGGGGAGTAAAAACACCAACCAACCAACCAACCAACCAAAACACCCCCCAAAAACCAACACATCAATTCCAAATTCAGTTTTGTTTCATTTGAATTCCTCTTGGAAAGAAAAATAGCAGAAATGTGGAGTAAAGCAAGCCTTAATTACCACTTGCAACAGGTAGAAAAGTAGGCCAAGCCAATTGGAAAACTCAAACTGATCCACTTATATAAAAGCTCAAGAACAATTCTGTTCTGATGGCTGGGGAAAAATGTATGAGCAATAACCTCATTATAAACATATAGAAAATATTGTGACTTGAACTATGGGGACTGAAGAGATGGAATTGCAATGTAGGCAGGAGCTGTGTCAGAGTATAACCCAGCAAGAAATCAACACAGGCTGTTAGATTTAAATGTGAATTATTGTTTCTTGTTAGAGAGGTGCTGTTCACTTTTTTTTTTTTTTTTTTTTTTTTTTAAATGAGCTGTTGGCTGGATCATGGCACCTGGGACAAGGCAAGGTTGTGGAGTTTGCTACCAGCACAACTCCATGTTGCAGATCTTTTATGTCATGGTTTCTATGAACTCCTGAGAATCTAATGGTATAAGTGCAGAAATGCTTAGGGAGTCTGAGTGGTGGCTTGTAGATATCTTCAGGAAAACTTGATCTGTCCCTGAACCAGGGATCAAAATTATCCCAGGTCTATCGTTGAGTGTCGTGGCGTTGGTGAGTGTGACCTTGTATAATAAATCTGTGCTGTAAAACTGAGGATCAAATGAGGCATAATCACCTCCTTGTCAGACAAACACTCTGATGTTCCCTTTCCTTGGCTGGTTATCTGCAGACTCAGCAGAGATCCCAGCATCACGTGAGTGAGAAAACATTTCGCTTTTCGCAGCACTACAGCACTGAGGACAGCTCTGGGCTCCATCCTGGCTGTGCTGGGTAGGAGGTGAGGATGGGAGAAGCAGCAACGTGGCATTTTCGTGTCACCTGGTGCTGGGGGGGGGTGGGGGGGTGAGGGCTTGCATCAGCCCCAAGCAAACACTGAAACACCTCCATGCTGCTCTAAGTTTTGTCCAGCCGTGCGCGGTGCCCTTCCCGGAGCGTGGCACTTGCTCTGCGCCTCGTGCTCAGGCACAGCCCGTGTCACCCCGCGCTGACAGCCAGGTGGGCGAGCGGGCTGGGAAGGCTCGTTTGACAGCTCTGATGTGTCGGAGAGATCTCTGGTATGGCACAGAAGCTGCAGGGAGCGAGCTCCGGCATCGCGGAGCGGAGCGGGGAACGCGTGCTGGTGTGTCACCCTGCAACGTGACCTACATGGCAGCCACCCGAGCAGACACGCACGGCGGCCCCCGGCACTCCAGGGCCATGGAGGGGCTGGGGGAGGCCGGGGCACGGCTCACCCTCCGGCAGGGAAGGGGGCAGCTCCCCGGAGAGCGCCGGTTCTCCCCGCGCCCCATGGCCGGGAGCTCGCTTCCCCGGGAGCGCGCCGCACCCTCCGCACCTGCGCTCGCAGCGGGGCAGCGCTGCCCTTGGCACAGCTCCGCTTCCAGCCGGGGACTGACGGCGCCCAAGCCTCCGCGAGTTGGGAGAAGACAGGAGCGCGCCTGGCACAAACTCCGCACCCGCGCGGGCCCGGCCCCGCGGGATGAGGATGAGGATGCGCTGCGGGGCGGCCCCGCGGGGATGCGGGATGGGTGCGGGGCGATGTGCTGCGGGGGGCACGGCCCCGCCGCTCCGGGAGGGGGCTGATGCCGGCTGTGCACATCACATCACATCACACCGCCGCTCGCAGCCAGCCCGAGGCTGCCCGTGCATGCGCAAGGCGCGGGCGGCCGCCGTGGAGGTGGGGAGCGAGGACCACATCGCTGCCTCCGGCTCCGAGCTGCCAGTTGCTGGTTGCCAAGCAGTTATCATTGTTTCTGTGACGATTGCAGAGGCTGTTGCTAATTGAAGAAGCCCCCACAGCATCCTTCTCTCTGCTCCTGCTTCTGCTTTTATTTTAGAGGCTCAAGGGGGAAGACAGCCAGACTAGTGCTTTTTTACATTGCATTTTTATTTATTTCTTTTCGTGGGGGTGGGAAATTTCTCAGTTGGTGATTAAGTGATGGACTAGTTACTCATCCGTATCCCTTCAGTCTTTGTGTGTGTGTGTGTGTGTGCGTGTATGTCTGAACACATAGACGAGCTTACACACACACACACACACACAGAGTAAATTCCTGTTTGCCACTGCAGTGGGCACAAATAGGTGAGCATGACTACAGCCAAGGAGCAAAATGCATCAGGGAAACAAGCCCAACAACAAGACCAGGTAATGCTTATTTTCCTCAATTTCAAACAGATACAGATTTGCATTGTGTGGCTTTGTGTTTCTTGTATGATTATTATGATTTTGTTTTTTAAAATCTTTTTGGTGTGTGTTCTTAAAATTGTTAACTGAGTCACCAGTCAGTGGCAGGAGGAAGGTGCTGTGTAGCTCGGTTCAAGGTCTGCTTTCTCGGTGTGTGTGGAGACTTGGGGGGAAGCTGAAATTGTGCTATTTTTAACAGCCTGTACCTCTTGCTGAAAGCTATGGAGGTTTATTCTGTAACTTGTTCCTTACATGTGTGCTGGAGGGGGCAGGATGTTGGGATGGAGGCCCCTTCTCACAGGAGGAAGGGGACAAGGGTATTTAAAAGCCCCTCTGCAGATAGATATAAAATTGTAAAAGTGGGGTTCAGCTTCTGGCTTTGGCATGTGCTCTAAGTGAATTTTTCTTGCCTGGCACAGTCTTGGAGGGGCACTTCAGGGTACAGCATGTGCTCAGGCTGTGTATAAGCAAGCAGGGATGGCGGGGGGGGCAGAAAGCAGCTGCAAGTAGCTATAACTCCCACTGCCTTTGGGGGAAATTGCTGTGCTCACACCAAATCTGAACTAGATTAATTTATTTCTCCTGGTAGGCGCTTTGTGTGTTTCTGTAGAGGTAGAAAGTTAAAGACTTCATTTTCTCTGTCAAACCTGTGTTTTGGAGGATATTCCTCTCTGCCTGAACTTACCAGGACGAAATGAAGTCAAAACTTTCCCTGTCAAAAAAGCAGCGGGTGGCAGAAAAAAGAAAGGGATGTATCCTCAGCTGTAAAGGATGGGCATTGTTACAAAGTGGTGGCATAAGGGAAGGTCTGGTTGCGATCTCGGAGCTCCAGCTGAGGCTGGTGAAGGTTCCTGGGCTCCAGGGGCACTGGCAGATCAACATCTCCATTCTCCTCATCCCCACCTTCCCCTCCCCATGCTTGGGCCATGCCTGGGGGACCGTGGTGGAGCCCGGACGCTCCAGTTCTTCAATTTTCCTCATCTCCTTAAGATATTGGAAGTTCTCCACTTTAATCTTTGGTTAGGACAGCACGGGAGGATAATTTAAACAGATCTCTCAGGGCACAAATTAATTCTTAAAATAGTTGTTCCTGGCTTGACAGGCTGAGAGCTTCACATATTGTTTTTCTTTTTTTTTTTCCTTGGTGCTTTATTTTAGGGAAGGGAAAAGCATGGGAAAACACTAAGCACCACAAATAGCATCATATAATCTGCATTTTCAGGGTGACATTTTACTAATGACCAAAACAGGCTCAGTGGTTCAGTGAAAACAAGAAGGAAACAACTTTGATACTCAGGGCAAAGAAACTGTGCCTTCATCTAACCCTGCATCTGTTGGACTTTGCTTCTCTGCCCAATGCTTTTGGAATATGTATTTTTGTCACTGTTTGCTGCAGGTTAATATGAGTCTACCTGTGCTTCTGGAAGGAAGGGGTTTTTATAAGTGCCTTTTCTGAACAAAGAGGGCTGTGAGGCTGTCCTCTCCTCCTTCTTAAATCTGTGTACAAGTGTTGGTTTTTGTAAGTCAAGGAGTGTATGTTGCCTTTTTGTAAAGGAGAGGTGTTTTTGTTTCAAGTACTGTTACCTGTCTAATGTCATTTGGCTGCTGGCATGCCATGTCTTTGCTACTTTGGCCTTCCTACACGAAGTATAAAATGCTCAGGATAGGTCTTTAGTATTATGCAGAGTCTTGATTGAGGATATTCTATGACTGACTGAATTGCAATTATATCCACATGGTACACTTAAATATTCTGGAAGTACATCCTCTCTCAGCTCTGCCCTAGTGTGAGCATGAAATAGAAATATCAAGAATATATAAATATCAATCATATTGATGAATATTAATGTCTGAGTCTGTGAGCAACTTTGCTCACTCCCATCATTTCTCTTATTGTTTTCCCAATACATTATTAGTAAAATGGCTTGACAGCGGGGGGTTGAATCCAATCTCTGTCTATTGATTTAAGTGCACTTTTATCTTCCAACACCAAAAGCAGATCTAAACCCTTATTTTATCTAAAATTGTTCATAACTGAAAAAAGGCTCTATTCAAATTCTATTTCTAGCTGAAATTCTATTTCCAGGCTTATGCATATCAAGAATTACTGAGATTTTTTTCTTGCTTAAAAGTGATCAAGAAACTGAAAAATGTAGCTTGGAGGAAAATTGAAGGCAAAGTGCTGGTGAGGCTGTAGAGGACTGAGTCTTTTTCAGTAGCAGCTGCTGCTGTCGTAAGAGATTTTGACCATCCCTTTTCTGTGTTCCTTGCTGTGACATTCCCTGGATCCAGAGGCAAGCAAGTGACACAGTTGGCTTAAATCTGTGCTGTGTCCTACCATGCTAACCCAAACAGAAGCTGGGCATGAAAAGACACTGCAGGAACAGGGTGGGGAAAGTTTGAAAACATCTGCAGAAGCTTTGTGGGCTTAAATTTAAAAATTTACCTTAGACTCATGCTTCTATATGCAAATGAAGTCATGTTCTGTCTTGAGATTTACAAAAATGATAATAATTAAAAAATTATTGGGATGTGGAGATAAGCAATGCACTGCCTTAGCAGCTGAAGGCAGGCAATCCCTTTCTTCCTTAGGTAATTAAAAATGCTTCTATACAATTTCTTTCTGATAAGCACTGCTGCTCTCCTTCCATGCCAGTTAAACAACTCAGAATTCCAATCATTTATCTCCGTGCTTATCTGTCTCATGAGTCTGAACTCTAAGTCTTTTGGACATCATGTACAGAAAACATCCTGTAAGTGATAAGTAATGCTGTCTGTTACTGTCAAGCTGTGATTGCTTGATCAAGATGTAAGTTGGATGTGGTCCCCTCTGCGCACTTGGCTGCTCCTGGCACAGCTGTGGGCTCCTGCTCCGAGGGCTGGAGTTGGGCACCGCGCAGGGCACGATTATCACAGTTGGCTTTCTGCTAGACCCAGCGCTCACAAGTCCGTGGCAAAGCCTGCAGATGCTGATAGGCTCAGGATCTGGCTCAAGAGGAGTGGAGAATCTTGTCCTCTCTCTTGGGGTTTCTCAGCTGGGTGTGTGGGTATGCCGTTAAAACACTTTTCCATCAAAAGGGAGAAGAAAATAGCAACTGCAGGTCAAGTACTCTGACAATGTGCTTTATCTATTTACACAGGCTGAAGATCTTTGTGGTTTAACGTAAGCCTGTAAATTTGTTATCTTAATTTAGCCCGATTCTTGTTACTTTTAATGGCCTTTGGGAATGCAAATAGCTCTGCAGTCATATATAAGGATAAGGAGGCTGATTTTTTAATGAAATCGTGATAACAGGCGTAATGCTAAAATGAGACTTTTAAATATTTTAAAAAGTGAGTCAGCATATCAAGGATAACAGGATCACAGATTCTTAAAGAACACTTTTTATAAAGCATATTTAAAGGGTTGATTGGTTAATTAGGTATTTGAACACTGAGAATAAAGGATTGTTCTCGTCACTGTGTAGAGAAGAACTGTCATGGGCTTATGGGGAGCAAGATCCTGCTCTGAAATGTGCTCGTGTCCTAGGCAAGGTTATTAACGACTGCATGGAACTCCATGTAAAAGACCAAAAAATAAGTGAGGAGACAAAATAGCTTGAGGGCTGCCTTATTGAAGTGGGGTCTGTGGAGGAGTAGAATCAGATCAATAGAACAGTTCTGCCTATTAGCTGTCATTAAGGTAATCAATTCTGAATTTTACAGAACAGCTGGAATCCCAAATAAGAGGTGTGGTGTCCTCAAGTGGAAAGAGAACATATTTTACTTGGAAAACCTAGGCCAGACTCAGGAATAAAATGATGGAAGGATTAATATTTCATGCTGCTAATGTTCCCCTGCCACTCTGCTTCACAGAAATAGCCTGTAGTATCTTCAAGAGCGAGTACAGTTGGAGTATCTAATATACTATGCTGAAATGTGCCTCTATTTGAGTAACTTTTTCCAAATAAGAAAATAAGTGTGCACTTCAGCTGCATTTTGCAAGCATTTCCCCCATGTTGTTATAATTCAGGTAATTCTGGGGTTCCTATACCGGTGAGTGTCAATCCCTGTGTGCTCTGCTCTCGTCCTGCAAGGTCATAAATATTCTCAATTATCATGAGCTGAGTCCTGTGCTGTTACTTCATTCCCAGAGCAGGTTAAACTGAAAAATATGGGGAAGTAGTGTGGACCCACCCTATGAGAGTCAGAGAGATGGGATTGAGGTCCCAAACACACATTTTGGATTGGGGCTTTATTTCAAACTCATTCCAGACTGATGTGAGTGTCCTTTAGTGGCTGTTCAGCATCTTCTCACTAAGCATCATCTGAAATGAAGCTGGTTTCTGTAGAGTGACTCTACTAAAAAATGTGAGTGAGAGCATGGTACAAGGGTGCCGGTGAGAGATTTGGTCAATAGTGCATTTCTGAGATGAACAAGAGCACTAGAAGTGCCCCAACATGTCTTCAGTAGGAGGCATGCAGTCAAATAAATGCAACTTTGTGTGAGCTATGTTCCTGTATCCAAAGATATTTTTTATATATAGATTTTTTTTTTTTCCTGTGAGGTGTGACTTAAAATCATTTCAGATCTGCTCTGCTCACTCGGCTGCTGTCCAGAAAATCACTGCCCCTGGGTAGCAAATGTCTTGGTTGGTTCTACATGCTTTGCATGAAAAAATGCAATGATCCTGATTCTCTGTGACAACAAAGCCTCCTTACAGCACATGAGCAATACAAATTATGTCCAAAGAGTGCAGGATCCTTTCACATTGTAAACAGGCAGTAGTGTACAGCAGGTTCAGGCACAAATTATAAGTTGAGAATTTTATCTCTTGAAATAAGGAAGGGACTTTGCCCTTTTATTTGTTGATACCCTCCCTATTGTGTGCTAGATCACAAACAGCACTGCTGAATCCTCTTCCTTTTTCAGCAAGGTTTGAAGTTACACATTGCAGTTGAATGTTTGTAAGCAGATTGAGCTGTGAATTCAGAGGAAAGCCCTGATTCACAGAGCCATTGTCTGGCACAGTCAGACTCCCCACTGCAGCATCCCAGTGGCACAGAATCCACGCAGAGGCATTGAAGAGCACCATGAAATACCTCTGAGGTGCCCAGATCCAGCACGGGGCTGGAAGGAGCCTGGCCTGGAGCTGTTGAACAGGTGGGAGTGAGTCTCCCAGGAGATGAGCTAATTTAGCGAGTTATCTCACGGACTTGTGATAGCAGAGCTCCTACGTTCCTGGCTGGGGCTGAAAACTGTCACATCCCAAAGGTGAGGCCCTGCCTGTGAGAATCCCTCGTTCTCGTTGCAGTGTCCTGGCTCAGGTTATTACAGCTGTGTGGAAATCAGGGACAATGCCCACCTTGGGAAGGTGTCTGCCAAAGAGAAGGGAAAAAGGAGAAGGCTCTGATTTGCATAGAATGTAATTGGTTTCTTTAGTTTAAATGGAACTATTTAGTATTTGCTGTTAAAGGGCATAAATTTTTTAATAAAATTTTTCATATGAAAGAATACTTTCTTTTTTTCTTGATAACAACTCTTTAAATTACATGTTTTATTGTAGACCCAACATAGGCTTTCTCCAGGAACTCACAGAGAACATTTGTTTCATTCTGTTAATGGTATCTGATCTATTCCTCAAGAGATTAAATTTCTGTAACAGCGCTCCCAAGAACACTGGATTTGGGAACGTGGAATTGCATCAAACTGGCAGTCTTTTCAAGCTGTTAGTGCCACCAGGAATGCAGACAGCTAAGTGATGGGGAGGGGAAGATAGAGGTGGAAAGGAGCATGCTTACTGTAAAACTGGAATCTCAAAAAGGGGAGACTGCAGAAAAGCCTTTTCAATATCCAGTGCTGAAATGGAAGTGCTTCTGAGAGGCCTCTGGAAGCCACAGCCTCTGAAGTTCATACTTTTCCATGGGATGCTGCCTGAGATTGTGTAAATTTGAGATGCCCTTTACACCTTGACCAAGTGGGATGTGCTCTGGCACTGTCCTTGGTACAGCTGCTCCCTCCATTCCTGGTAGAGGTATCTTGGGTTGCCTTCTTTCTCTTTAAATCTCTCCTTTGCTGTTGGATAAGGACAGAGTAATCTATCCCTGAAGTTCACCAGTTATCTGAGGTCATGCCGGTGTGTTTGAATGCCAAAAGACTCTTAGAGAATTCGATGTGTCATTCCAGTAGTGGTCCATTAGCACTGCTGTGCTTTGCTACAGGCATTTCATGAACAATGGTTTTACCTGCTTTCAGTTCTTATGCCTTTAATGCTGCTTCTTTGTGATCTTTATCGTGCACTAAGGTGTGGTGAATCATGGTCACTTTGGATGTGAGAAGGCAGCACTTTTAAAATGAAGTAGAGTACAGTAATGTCCATTTTTTAATGTAGTATATTCTGTATGTTTTACATTCACATTTTTTGATCTTTTGTCCATTTATTTCTCTTTTCATCTTTCTTTTCTCCCCATTCTGTTCTGCCCACTCTGATTCTTAAGTGGGATTTAAGTAAATGAAATAGAATCAGAGAAAGGAGAGTGCCGGCAGCAATGGACCAGGAAAGCTGTGCGCACTCCTCCGAAGGGCTGCTGCAGATGTCAAGATGTGAAGAACCAAGTGTTGGAGGAGTGCATTCAGCAAGTTTTAAACCTTTGTTAAACATAAATTTGGAGAGGGACCTGCATTTGAAACCAGTGAAGGTACTCAAGGATGGAAAGATGAGTTAGTATGAATTTCTGATTTAATAATAATTTTTGAGTGGGGTTATTGGTTGGCTTCGAATGACAATTCAGTGGGTGGAGTATGGAACTTAGTCCTTCTCATGTGCAGATTTCCACTGCGGCTCTGAGCAAGAGTGATGGGCCCTCACTGGCAGTCAGCAGTTTCTCTTCTGCGGAGATAGTCCATGTTGCCTAAAATTGAGGAAAAAAAATCTGGAAGTCTCCTGAGGATAAGAACATGAAATATGGAGTTCTGAGACACTGTGCCAACTCAGGCAGCACAAGTACCTGAGATATCAGAGAGATGCACTCCTTGATGTTTGGAGAATGTTGGGAAAGGGTCACAGGAGAACACCCGAGAGTTAAAACTCATTCTAAAGGTTTAGATATGAATAAGAATTTCAGCAGAAAAATATCAAGATAAAGGTAAATGCTGTCAGGACTTGAGACAGTTATAAGCAAACTTGCAAATGAGAGAGAGATAATGCACAGAATCTGAGGACTGTATCTGATTCTAAGATTTTGGGGACTTGAAGCAATTTTATACTTCAAGGTAAGATGGAGATGCATCTTTCAGCTCTCCGTCGCATAATACAGAGACCTTTTCTGAGAAGGAATAATTAATGGGGTTTTTTTTCAATAGAAAAACTGCAGTATAATTAGAAGCCAGAGAGGTTAAATGGAAATATAAGTAGGGGAATGATGAGCAAAGGATATGCATGGTCATAGGTTAAACCGAAACCTTTCAGAAATGGGAGCCAAAAGCTGAAGTTTGGTGCTGGGCAGGCTGACGGAGAGCATCTTCCTGAAAGTCAGGATGAGGGGACAAGCCGAGGCTGAAGTTTAGAGTCTGGTGCAAGTAGAGAGAAAGCCTTGGAAATAGTTGTGGAAGTTGTTGGGAGTGTGATGTTAGTGGAGAAGACTTTCCCCCCAACACTGGTGAAAATCCTTCACGGATCAAGGAAATTGTTGATCTTCAGAGGTCCCTTCCAACCCTAACTTTTCTGTGATCCATGAGAGAGGAGATGGTGAGTGGTCTAGAGAGTGACTATTAACTGTCTGGACTAGCTATGGGAATTACAGCAAAAGCAGGATTGGATTTCGTGGTGAAAGATGATTGTGGAGGAAGGAGCTTCAGGCACCTGTTCACCTGCCTGCCTTGAGCAAAGCAGCAAAGAGAGGTTTATTTTTGCCAGTTCTCAGATACCCTGTTTCCCTTCAGAAACAGCCTACCTCCAAAATAAGTACTTAAATAACACAGCAACCAGAGACATGGCCTGCTTTTCTGTAGGGGGCTATGGTGGGGAAAAGGCAGCAGCTGACAAAGATTCCCAAAAGAACAAGAGGGTGAAAATGGTTAAGAGGAAAATGCTTTCCTCTTGCCCAGAGAAAGGGCTCTGCTTCTCTCATTGTCCCTTGTGCTCCCCACCCCTGAGTGCCCTCGTTGCCCTCCCTTCCTGCTGCTGGACTGAAGCTTTTTTTTGAGAGACAACCTGTGTGCTGTCCGCATGACAAACGGTCAGTGGCAAGCAATGTAGGGCTATTACTATTATGAGATACAGTTTTGTGAAAGAAAATGCAGGTGAAAAGTGCAAATCATAATTTCTCAGAGTGGGCTTTGTCCTAGACTGCTGAACAACATCTGCTCACAGAGGCATAACAGGGGCTCTGTTTTGGGATCTTGTCTTGTCAAATAACCCTGCAGTGCCAGCAGCGTGGCCGTGCCTCTGGGCGAACAGCCTTGGCAGGAGAGGCTGATAAAAAGATGGAACAATCTTCTTGTTTTGTTGGTGAGCGGGGAGCCCTGTTGGAAGGCATTTCCCTGTCTCAAACAGCCACCTTAAAAAAGCTGAAATGCAGATGATCACAGGCAGAGGATGGAGCAGTTTGGTTAGAGTTGGTGTGTGCTGGGATGGAGAGAGTCAGTGATGGGATCCTGGTGAATTACCAGGGGAGCAGGAGCATCCAGAAATCATCTCTGCTGCTCCCTCAAACTTGGTGTGTCCCTTTCAGCTCTTTGGTGGGCACTGACCCCCCAGGCCAGGGTGGGAAAGCCTCGTGCCCTTATTGCACCTCTGTGAATACACAATTCTGAGCTGAGAGCGTCTCAAGCCCTGAGTGTGTCTCATGGTAAAGGGGGTTGGAAAAGACTGAAGCAAATATTTATGAAGAGCTAAGCTGAGCTTGCAAATAAAAAGATCACACAAAAAACCATTAGAAAAGGGAAGAGGGTGAGTTTGAACGAAATAGCAAAACCAAGCAAATCTGGAGGCTGAGTTTGTTATCTTTTTTTTTTTCTTTTTAACCCTTCAGCTTACATCGTTTGTTGATCTGAAAACAAATGGCTGTTCCTTTTATTGTTCATAACACTGTAAGAGAGATAAAATAGAAGCAAATTTTACGTAAAGTTTCACAATGCTTTGGCTAAACTAGTTTCTATTGCTGCTTAACTGCTGCTGAGCTTGAAATTGGAGAGATAATAAGCCTTCATCTGAGGCAATTAGTCTGCAGTTTTTGACTCCATTACCTTCACTTATGTCTGTAGCCGAACAGTTACATGCAGATATTTGAGACTTAGTTGTAGTAAGATATTGTCAAAAGTGAAATCACAACTTAGACTTTAATTTATTGTTAATTTAGCTTGTCAGAGGTACTGTAATAAACATATAATAGCATATTATGGGGAATACATTTTGGGTCATTGATTTAGCTTAATCACCCACTGTGACCAACCTCTCAACTCTTTTTGTGTTGAGTTTAAAGGGGTCTGATACTTAATCTTAATGTGGTTGTAGGAATTAACAAATGGTACATTAAGTTGTAACTGCGCTTAAGTGTGCTGCCAGTCTCACACTTTTATGTTTTTGTTTTCATGGCCAGGAGCAAACAGGTTATTTTCTAATGAATTTAGGCAGCATCTTGTGCCTGTTGATAGAAAGAAACTGAAGGATGGAAAGGCAGAACATTTAAACTTCGCCCATATTAAAATGAGAGAGGTAAGAGATATGGGATGATACACGGAAAAACAGATGATACAGCTTGAAGAATGTAGTAAGGAAAAGCTTCATGGTAGCTATTATTTGAGATACAGGGGTGTTAGAGAAAAAGGACGAACTGTTCAAGGTGGAGAAGTACATGAAACCTAAATTTTAGATTCTGTCGCTGCCATTGCACTGAATGTAATAAGCATTGACTGTTCCTTGCAGCAGGAAATTTGTTTCTCAACTTTGCTTCTTCTCCTTAAGAAGCCCTGGCACTTCACAGTTTAGTTGAATCTAATATGCTAACAACCTTCCTTTTCCTAATTTTCATGTCCCAATATCTGTGATTTAAAAGTTAATTTACAAATGTTGCTGAGAATGCTGATACATTGAATCTAATGAGGATTTGAGATTAATCCTTGTGAGTTTAATCATTGGAGGGTTCAGTTGCATTAAACTGTTTTATCTTCTGTGGTGTTTTCCTCGTAAGGTGCAACACATGGTTTTACATGGCTTGCATTGGTGGTTGACTTTGCCACTGTAAGTCACGGTATAATTAGAAGTGTTATTCCAACAAGCTAAACAAGCCAGAGAAAGAGCAGTTGTGAAAATATGGGGCAGAAAAATCCAAGGAGAAATTGATTGAAACAGCCCTGGAAAGCACTTAGCATATAAAGTTTGTGCATTAGTACGATTATATTGATTAGGAAGTGTTTTGACTTTGGTTGTTGAGGGCTGTTCAGTGCTCTCTTGCTCAAGTCAGTGTCTCTTGGCAGGACCAGCTGACCTCAGGTACCGTTCCTCTACTTGAGAAATGTTACCTTCCCACCCATTACACCTTTGGGAGGAAGGAAATAGAAGTCTTCTTTTGGTTTTGTGCCTTGTTTACAAGCTGGGCTTTCCAAAGCCCTTCTGGGAGATTACGAGACTGAGTTGCTGTCCATGAGGCATATTTTGCTCAAATGTGTTAAGGACTTTAGTGTTGATACTGGGCTGTATGACGATGGAATATCCATGTGTTAAGACAGAGAATTTGAAGGAATTCTGGAAAATGTATGTATCTGAAATTAGACATGTTTGGCATGAGGGGACAAATTGAGAATCAATCTGTCGACTTCATCAAGGCATGAGCTGGCCCCTGTACTATCTTTCACTAACCTGAACACTCTTATGAAGAAAATTGAGGCTTTAAATCTACACGAGCAACAAACTTGTAACTAACAGATTTATTCCAGCTGGCTCATTCTGCTTTCATGTGACTTTTATTATAGAAATAGCTGATATTATAAGCAGTTCTTCTCTGTACTGTTCTATCACAGTGGGGAGCAGTGCTTCTTCCAGAAGTCAGATTTCTCTTAGGTTCTCAGAGGTGTGGAAACTGATGGGGCTCTGTCTGAGAATGGACTTGAGGATTAGGACCACAATATAAATTAGGCCTTCTATACACACTGGAATAACCTTGCAGGCCTGGTTTCCTCATCATTTGTTTCAGAAGATTTATTTTATCACCCATTGGCTCCCATCCTCTTGCTTGCGAGGAAATACTGTCCATGCTGGTCTTCTCCTGACCTTGAGGTGGGAGGTGACTAGAATGCACTTGGGGACCCTGTAGGTTCCCTGTGAAACTTCCATTCTAGATAGCATGCTTCCTATAAATCCCTGTAGGTTCCTAAAATTACTGCAAGCTCCTGTAAATTTTAGAACTTCTCCAGTCACTTATAATGCTCTTAGCATCTGGATAGTAAATCAGTGTTATCAGTAAATAAATTGTCATCCTGTCTGTCATGCCAAAAGGGAGCAATTTTTATTTTGTTCTTCAGCATCCTGGTGTGAATTCCAGAGAGACTCCGGTGATCAATAGCACACAGGCACTGTCAGAGGCTAAACCCAGGTTTTAAGTCTTCAGTGATCTCTCTGCTGTAAATTACAGCTGCTTGAAACAATGATGCATAGTTGTTTTTCTGTAAAATGCAGTTCATTTGTGCAAGGATATTCCCAGTAAATCATCCAACTCAAAATATATTGGGGAAACCTTTCAAATCTCGGTGGAGCTCTGCCTCGGGATGGATAGGGAGCTGGCTAAAAGCTTGTGGCTCAGGATGGAAAGGAGGGCAGGGACAGGTGGCTTTGAGAGCAGCCCTGAGGAAAAGAATTTGGGGATGTTGGTGGATGAGAAGCTCAATGGCCTAGTCCTAAGTGCCTTCCAGCCAAAACCGTTCTAGGATGCTATGGCTCCATATCGAGTATGTTTGGACCATAAACATAGTTTTACCTAAGAATCTGTGTGTCTACATTAAAATGTAAACCCAAAAAAGACTGAAATCAAATTTAATGGGATTGGGAATTACCAAATTAAAAAAACCTCTAGTTGTTCTAAAAATGTTTCTGCTGCCCAAATATGTGATAAAATTCTGGGTTTATTCTTGAAAGTTTAGAATATCTGAAAACTGAAACTTTTTGTCCCAGTGATACAATTTGAGTTAATTACGCCTCCACCCCCCCTCCCCAATTAATATAATAAATCTCTTCCCCATCTTGCTCTAGGAAATTAAAGAGGGTTTGGCTGGGTGCTGCTTCTGTAATAAAGCATTCTGGAAATACTGTTTTATGTACACTAAGATAGGAAGTAATTGAGCTCAACAGGCCATGTAAAATACACGTGAGAAATAAAGTATGTACTTGAGGCTAAAAATATAATCCTAAATGAATCCTATTGGGATGGTTTCTACTTATATTACTTCTAGTCCTCTCACTGTTAGTAGAGCTTATTCTCTTTGCTTTTGTTTCCCACATAACTTTTTTGTCATTTTTCTCTGGCCTCTATGAAAAAGTTGGAGAAAAAATCAATTCTTTCTTCACATAAGTTTCTACAGCAAAGTCTACTGTAATACACTGATTGTACATAATCCCACGGAGCAGAAGAATAGATGAAGCAAAGGTTTGGGGAAGAATTTAATGAGAGATTATAATGAATCTACATGAGTGTGCTCTTTCACTGCGGAGTTACCGTTCAGGGAGACTGTGATATACATTTTTCAAACCATCTTCCAGATTATTTTTCCTTCAGTTCTAACCAGGCTCTTACATTTTTGCTTAAAATTGCCTATGGGTTGCAAGAAACACAGTGTCCAATATCCACTGAGCCTATGCTTTGTTCTCCTTGGCCCATTTCTTGAGTAAATGGTTTATGTCGTTCAAAGAGAAAAAAATCAGGAATTCACCTGTTGCAAGCTACTCACCAAATACTGTTTGTATTTTATGTGTGGTTGGCTGCTCATCAGGTGTAATGCATAACTTTTATTTATTTTTATTGCCGAAACTGCTGTTAAAACAAGAGATGACAGTTGCTCCAAGGAGGCTGAGTTGAGGTGACACTCAGATGTTTATACTTCATTACTTTTTATTGCCTTTACAGTTTCTTGTAGAGTTTCTTTCCATCACAGAAGCCTTCAGTTACGACTAGTCCATGTCTCCATGACAAAAAAACTATCAAACTGCATTCTGTATATGATTCATCAACATGGATAATACAACTAACTCAAGAACAGATCAGCATCAGTTAGGGGTTGTGTTGGCAGTATGCAAATGTGAAAATCTGTCTGAAAAAGGTGTGGCATTCACTTGTCCATTTGTGCTGTCTTTGTAAATGTGAACTATTATTGCATTGTCCTTTTTCTTTCATATCCTGTGAGGAAGGAGAGGATACACAAAAAAAATTGTATTAAGCCAGACTGTATTAAGCTCAAGACCGATGAAATCATTGCTGTCCATTTTGTGTAATTTCAGTAATCAAGAGAAGGCTAGGAGCTTTCTTTAAAATAAATAAATAAATAGATAAATAAACAAATAAATAAATCCATCTGTGCCCCTTGCCCGCAAGGATTATGGATTTAAGGGAAGCAAGATTTTTTGCAGAATGAGCTGCTGCTGTTGCTAGTGTCTCAGGCCCCCTCCTCCCTGCCTGGGAGGAGGTTTGCAGAGGGCTCTGGAGCCAGGGGCTGCTGTTTCCCTGGATGCTGCCTGGCTGCAGCATCCCTGCTCCCGCCCTGACACCGCGGCACGGGCAGATGGCTGAGGGTGGCACAGAAGGCTCCCGTCCATTTTTAGCAGCAGATTTCAGTGCCTGCTAGCCACTTACTCTTTTTGTCATTTGGGCAACGCTTCAAACTCCGGCCACATTATTTAGCTTTTTAAAAAGCTGGGGTAGCTCCTCGGTTTTTTAGAGCATTTGGGACAAATATCCTCCTGAGTTTTGTCTTGGTCATGCTGCTGAATGATGTGATTCTAGTTGTCATGAAATGCACTCTGCGTGCGTAAAACACAGCTAGAACTACTCAACAAGCTTCAGAGACTTATTTAGCTAGCTGGGATTTGGCAGGAGATGACCAGTTAACATGAAAACCCAGGAAGAAAATCAAATAGTTGTGGGAGATGTTGAAAGTAACAAATGAGAAGAGGTTGCTTGCGGAATTTTAATTCTACGCAATAAATTATTGCTGGCAAATTGAACTGCTGCTTGCTTTTCAGGGATATTAGAGAGCTGGAAATAATGCATATTTTAGCCAGGCAATCGTCTACTGCCTTTTGTTGACAGACACGTAAAACCTGAGAGGGAAAAAAGACTAATGAATCATTACTTTATGTAACCTTTACCAGCATGATACAGCATTTGCATTTGAGTCCTAGTGTGCCGTGTTCATTTAAATTAAGTCCAGTTTGTTTTGGGGGTTCTTTGGGTTTTTTTTTTTGTTTGTTTGTTTTTTTTAAATTGCTCTAAGATCCAGGAATAAAACAAGTGGAAATGTTGTTTTTGGGGAGCCTAACAGAGTTAGTTGTCCAAGTCCAATCAAAAATGACAGTCTCAAATGTCTCCAATTTCTATATACCACATAGTTGGTAAATAATGCCCAGGGGAGAAATTGTTGAGTTGTGATAAATTGTTGAGCATCCAAAAGCTATTGTTGGTCTCACTGGGGACCACTGAAAGCTCAGAGCTCTTGAAAACCCAGCCAATTATGCAGGTGCTTATGCATGGGCTTTGAAGGCTCACTTTTCTTGCTTATTAAGAGGGATGATGTTTTAAAGCTTTTCGTCATTACTGGTCATTTATTTTTCCCTCTGTTTGCTTTTCAAAACAGCTAAAAAGATAACACACTTGAAACAAACAGATTTGAACTGCTGTGGAGTCAAATTATTAATACAGGATACTGAGGGTGGTCTTTTGGTCAGTATGAAGAAGGAAAAGGCAGCAGTTTCTCAGATTTTAGAGCATTAGATAGTCCTGTTGAGTTTTGTCTTTTTCTTTGCATCCAAGAGATAGTAACGGAGCTGAAGTGTCATTTATTCTTTTTTTAGTTAGAATATAAGAGACTCTGAAAGACCTCAGGACCACAGATGCTCTACAATAACTGTTTATATTATTAATGAAAATTGATTCTAATTATAGTGTTATGTTATTTAAATATATTTAAAGATATCTTCCTTACAGAAATGTGTGTACTGCTAAAATGGCTCTTTCCACATATAATAATAGTAATACCTAACACATTCATCATGCTTTATGTCTTTAAATTGCTTTTAAAAATATTCTTTCTGACATTTCAGTGATTTAGGTAAACTGCATTACCCACACTTGGCAGAAATGGAAGCTTAATACGAGAATGAAGAGGCTTGCCCAGGGCTATATTACTCCTGTATTTTAGGCTCCAAGCCCATGAATTGCAGTGATGATCAGTGCTGTGGGGACGAACAGTTTGGGTCAGCACTGGCTTCAGGCAGTTTGTAGACATGTCCTACATTGCTTAAGCGTTTGGAGAACGTTAGCAATGATTTATTCATCCATCCGTCTGCTACTCAGGTTTTGATACTTTTAAATGAGATCAGGCACACTTGGGTCTTTGGATCTTTGTTGGCACTTCTAGTGATTTGTCAGTCATTTAAAGGATCTCCTTCTAACCCAGACTCTAGTGAGCAACCACAAATATTAATAATCCATTAGGAGAACATGTGCACACTGATTATATGCGCTCATGTATGCACACACAGACACACAGCCCACCGAGAAAATCATCGAATGAATCCTTGTGCCTGGCAGCATTCAATGCACTCTGAACCTGAGGGCAAGAAATCACTGTTGTAAATCTAAAATGCTTCCAGAAAGGTGTTAGGCACTATGTCTCCCCTTGGAAAGGCAACATTTTCCAGCTTTCACTAGATTTCTACTGGCCTAAATAATAACTGACCAGGGAAATAAAAGCAGATTTGTGCACCTCTCTCAAAAAATGTCTCATCCCTACAGTAGAAAATAGCTCCTTTCCCCTGCAGATGGTTCCAAATTTGAAGTGGTTTGTTATTTGTTCCTGAAGGAAGAAGAATTTCATGATATCTGCCTCTTTGTGTCAAAAAAATACCCAAGTGCCATGGGTCAGTGCTTTGCAGTGACAGGATAAAATGAGCCCCAGAAGTGCCTGTGGGATGCACTGATCTCACTCTTCCTGCAGCCGAGCGCCTCACAACTATTAATGAATTTAACCTCAGAGCCTGGGATGCTGGCACAGCTTGTGAAGCCTGAACAGACTGTTTTGGTTGCCTGTTCAGCGTTCCTGACAGGAACAGGCTGCACACTTACCTTTAATTCGTGCTTCTCCTTTCACAGGGAGAGGATAGAGGCACAAATTGATGATCCAGCTCTGTCTCAGTCCCAAGTCTTCAATGCCTTCTCCACTGAATCAGCCTTTCTCCCAGAAAATTCAGTGTCTCCTGTCACTGGCAGTGGCAGGAGTTATTTTATAACCTGCAAACATGTTTGCTTCCCCTGAGGAGCAGAGTATATGTCATTCCTTAGTGGGCAAATAGGAATGGCATGAGGGACATGTGTACAGTGCTGCTTTTAGCTGTCCCCCTAGACAGATGGTTCTGTGGCCATGGATTGCTGGCCTGAGAAAGAGAAATATGATGAGGTCTTTCAGGAAAATCCCTGAAATTTCTCTCTTTCTGCTTTTCACAGCACGGCAAAGTGACAGCATTTTCTCTAAGCTACAACTAATGAGGGCAAGAGGACCTAGAGAAAGTGTGGAGGCTGGAGGAGAGGCAGCCTTCCCTTGAAAATAGATGTAGTGTGTTAAAAATATATATGTGGGGATGAGGAAAAGTCACTAGCCAAATAAATCATCATCACCCTCTGTTTCTTGTTCTTTCTGGAAATTCTGCATCTGAAGCTACAGATAGTTTCTGTCCTGAAATACCCCAAGTGGTCTTTCTCCTCCCCTTTGGCTCTAGCAATATTAGTGGCATAGGGCAGATTGGACAGTCCTGTATCTTGCAAAAGACAAGGATTCTGGCACTTTGTTAATTCCAATTAATGCTGTTTTTAAGAAGTGTTTTATCAATGAAGTGTGATAGCCCTTTGTCTCTAATGAACCACTCAAGATTTTACTTTTATTTTCATTATGTCCACACATTAATGCACACAAGCAACAAGTAAGTGAAAATACCCACCCAATCCCAACCTCTCCCATCCAAAGAAAGAAACAAATAAGGTTTGAACCAAACATTGGGAAGCTTAAAAGAAGCCAAAATACCTTATTTAGGACTTTCAGAATAGCAGTTTTTGATATTATTGGAGTCTAATACTGATATATTACTATCTAGGACTTCAAGCTCAGTTGGAGGTATCAGAAGGAGTACAAGGACCAAGAAAGATGTTCTGATGGCTGAGGAGGTTAAATGCTATCATGGGGCCCCTCTAAAGAACCCTTGTGCTTTACTTTTCGTGTAATTCTGAGTGATCCCCTTAGCCAAATTTTTCACAGGTTTAACTTTTCCCCTTTGTCCCACTTTTTTTTCAATGCTCAGCTGAATATAGTTGCTAAGTAAGAGTCTGGATTCTAAACTTTCTTTTTCTTTTCTGACTTTCAGAACTGCCAGACATTTCCAGCTACAATTGAACCAGATAGGAGCTATGCTTAACTATATAAAGTTATGATAATTGCTCTGAATAAAATCAGATTTCAGGCATCTGAAATTAAACACCCTAAATTAGCAGAATGTTTGACCTTAATCATTCTCTGACTCAGCTCCCATTCTGTGTAATGGGATAACATCTTCCCTTCACCACGTAGAGGTGCTGTGGAAAGAAAGTGATGAATATTTGAAGCACTCATGTATTGTAGTGATGAGCTCCATAGAAACCGCTGTGAGAAAATTGATAACTCTGCCTCTAGAGCAGGTTGGGATTGTGGGCTGCAAATACGGTGAGGATCAAATGAAATATTGAAGAGGCCTCATTACATGTGAGCAGCAACCACTTGGTGCAGTGTCTGAGGCAGCTGAAAGTATCTAGGATGTGTAATTAGAGTTCTGCACAATACCTGCACACAAAGGGCAGAATTACAGCTTGTGGGCCTCGAGGGTTGAATCTGATATTGCCCAACTTACTGCCTATGTGGGAGCCTTAACCTTAAGGGATATTTAGTCTCTTATCATTGATTACAGGTGAGCTTTTCAAAAGCATTTGGCTCTTCCTCTCTGTGTTGCCAGCAGAGATAACAAGACTTTATGGATGGCTTTAGAGAGAGCAGAGCTAGACAGTGTTGAGTATTTTCAAGTCACAGACAAGGATTTGTGTTGTACATTGCCTGAAAAATACACTGGGAAAAAAATGTAGTGTTTGATGCTTGAACTCAGTGAAGTTCTTGTCATTCCTAAGGGCTGTTAGCTTTTTCTATTAAGAACAACCTTGTATGTGAGATGCTAAAATTAGATATTGGCAGTGTCTGTTGTTGTTTGCCAGTGCATAACATGAGTAGGCAAAATCTCTCTTATTAACCTTGAATGTAGAATTCCATTGACCCAGTTCTGAACATCAGAAACCTTGTGGTAACCTCCAGAGGCTTTTATCTGACGTGCACCAAGTGGTATTTAAATGACCCAGAGTCAAGTTTTAGTATTATTTATATTTCAGAAAGCATCAGAGATCAAAACCTCATTGTGTCAGGTTCTTATCAGACACTGCCACGAAGATCTGGCAGCATAAATTGACAAATGGAGTTTTCTTATTCCTGTTTTGCACACAGAGGAGGCAGAATCTGGCCTGCAGAAAGCAGAATTTGTTTTATGAGCACTGAAGAAGAGGAGAGGTCTCCTCAAAGTCAGGCACAGACTCTGTAGTAGAGTCCCTGGCAGTCCAGAGCTGTTGGGTCAGAACTGTAATTTTAGCAGTGTTAATTCCTTTCTCATCTCCTTTTCAGATACAGTCTTCCAGCCTGCATGCTGAGATTTTGCTTTTTTTTCACTACCCATTTAAGACTTCTTCTGTCCCTTTTACATAAGCAATGTCTTATATTATTAGCAAAAAATTGTCTTCTTCTGCAAAAAGAAGATTTTTTTTTTTAAATCATAGCTGTTCTCATGGCACTTATCATGTCTCTTTGGAACTTTGGAAATCAGAGTGTACTGAATTGATGCTACAGTGCATTCCTCCCACCTCCAGCATAATTTTCTACCAGACCTTGGCACAGACTCCCTGATCCTGCACATTTTCTTAGCAGTAAAAAAAGAGCCATTTGAACTGCTACAATTTATGTGCTCTCACAGGGAAAACATTATTTCCTTAGAAGCAGCAGGAGCTAATCGAAGTATTCCTCACCCTGAGAGTAGCAATTGGTTTGAAACACCTGTCTCAACCCCCTTGGAGCTGCCCACTCTCACAAACCAGTGGAATGTTTTGGAAAACATCTGCCAGTTCCCATGGAAGCCCACTGGTCCAGCACCCTGCCTTTTTCCATTGTTTCATGGGTACCACCTGCCGTGGTGAGCTGCGATATCAAAGAGCAATAATAATCTTTCTGTAGCACAGATACACCCGGGTAAAAACCAAGATAATTATCACAGGAGAATGTTTCTTTGCCGTGCTGAATTCTGGCTCAGAGATGACCATGGTTAGAGGTGGTGAGAGTCGATGAAGAGACTGTCCTTTCTGTGAAATAATTGTTCAAATTTTCATCTAGTTTTTCTAATTCAATTGACTTTCCAATGCCCTTCATTCTCCCTTTACCGTGAATCTAACTCCTATTTTTGGGTTATCTTGTATTTATTCATATTGTAATGATTTCTAGTTGTTCCCATCATTATAATGGTTTCTGTTTACAAGGAGATGAAGAATTAAGTGTAAAGCAAGAGATCACGTTGATGGTGAGCACAAACGGTGAAAAAGAAAGAAATAAGATAACAAAAAGGCCACTTTCTTCCTAGGGTTTTATGAGCATCCTAAAGTACAGGGTTATACACTGAGAGCGTTACAATACTAAGGATCAATGATTAGGAAGGAATAATGTGCTCATCCCAAACGAGTGTCACTTTTTGAAAATCAGTGTTTTCTTCAGTGGGACTCTGAAAAGGAGGAAAAGTGCTCTTGCAAGTGGATTCTTTTCTCTCCTTGTATTCAGGAGTGAAGTTCTATATGCAGCTCAGCAAGCCTGCCTGGATGGGGGCACAAAAGAGAGGCTCTGCATTGCTTTTTGCCTGCAGTGATTCTGGCAACACAGTCCTGAGGGGAATTTGAACAAAGTGATTTAATTATTCCTTCTCTCGTAGTATCTCATCTCTCTGCTTTATGACTACTGAACTCTCAGTTTTAAATCCCATTTCTGTACTGTTTCATTTTTTATTGTGTTCATTATTAGGGAAAAAAGATCTAACAATCCTAATGAAATAGCAGCAGTCCTTGCCATGATGAGATTTTAAATGTTAGATATGAATTAGTCTTAGGAATAACAAGGTTTTGTTCTCTTACCCAACAGGAATGTATCACTAAATCTCTAATATTTTGTGCTTGATGCATTCTTAAGAGCAGTGGGGATTTCACGTGGTGTGCACTCAGGGATGCCCATCTATAAGAGATGGAAGCCTCTGTTATTTCATAGCTTGAAATCTCACTCTACCTACCCTATTCCAGGGTAGATAAATACCCTGAAATATACAGGATATATACCTATATCCTTACAGGGAGCAAGATTATTGCTCAATGACTGGAACCAAACTCCGTGTGCTAGGGCACAGCCCCAGTGTTTTTTTTCGCATCTCTGAGGTCGTTGTCTGTACCTCTGAAGGAAAAAAAATCAGTCCCTTGTTGCAGCTTAGCTGATTTAGCAAGAGAGAGAATAAAAACTCCCATCCCAGTGAATTTCTGCAAGATAAAGAAAACACATGAAAATGAGATTTCACCAACAATGGAATTGTGGTGAGCACTGCAAAGCCGCATTTAGTGGTGAAGCTAATGACTAATGCATTTTCATATCCCATTGCCTCCGAGAGTTCAGCTGCTTTTCTAGAACTGCCTGGGGAAGCTGTTCCTCAGCTGAACAGTATCAGTGTTCATCATTACTGCTGCAGGACAATTCTTGGGAGGAGTTTATAGGAAATAACTTTTGTCAGCTTCAGGAAGGTTGTGGCAGCTCTTGACCTGCTCCATGTCTGCAGGATGGTCCCCTGGAGGAGCTGGACCATCCCAATCTTTGCAGAGCATCTGTTCACCATCATGAGCCATTGCAAAAGGCTCCACCACTTGGATTGCTTTGTTAAAGGCACGGTCTGCCATATTTATTAAAAAACATTTAAATATTCCAGTGACAACCTTCTCCAAATCATGACAGAAAACACTAATTAAAAAAAAAACACATTTAAACCCCCAAACCAAACCAAATTTGTAATTCTGGGAACTGGGATTCCTGTTTATAAATGAGAAGAGAATGTAGTGTAACCAGGAATTGCTTTCAAAAGGCTTCCTGAAATGTTAGTATTATTTTAAAAGTACCTACAAGGCAAGTGTTATTTGGAGGCACAAAGCCCTGCTACTTGAAACACTGTTTTCCTTTTAGTTCTATTGATTTCTTTTGTGACTCTTGGTTTCATTCCCAGGAACTTACAATGCTTGCTAAAAGCTCATGTTATTTATCTTCCATGAACTCTTGCAGATCTATGATAGTTCAGCAAAATTCTATTTCTTAGCAATTTGTTCTAGATGACTTACATTTTCCAGAATTTAACCACAGGCTGAATTTTTTTTTTCTCCCCCTGATGTCCAAATTATTCAAGATAATGATGCTTAAGAAATACTATGGGCAATAAAAGGGAAGGATTCTGGAATTTGCAGGTGCAAAGGCAGTCAAAATCTGGATGTTTTGAGTATCTCTCCCTTTGAAGCTTTTTCTCTGGTGTAACTGATGATCCTTTCCCTGTTTAGTTCTAAGAAAACACCTCTCAGTGCCCCTCTTTTAGGTTGCATACATCAAAGATATTATAGATGTCTCTTGATAAGCAGACTTCCAGTTCTGCTTAGTGGCTGCCTTTTATTATAATATTTTGCAACTTTTTGTGTGGCATTATTATGAGTAGCTCGCCGCATTCCATTGCCGAATTTCAGTTTCATTACAAACATTAGGAAAATGTGTGGTATTTAATGTTTTTATTTGATACCTGTAAACAGACAAATGGCTGCTCAGCACTGCATGAGCCTTGAGAGGCATTTTCAGCTTAACATTATTGCACAGGAGAAGTCATTGTTACACGAAGGGTTTGCTTGAGTTAACAACAGGATGTTGGAAGTTCCTTTAGGAATAGTCTGGCAGTGACTTGGGCATGTTCTTTGAAATGTTGTGTTGGAAGTAATGCTTTATTTCTGATAAAGGTACTCTATTTGAAATGGTATGAAACAATCATTACTCACTTCAGCCCCTTTGACCAATGAACCTGAAAACATCCTCAGGCATTAAATTTGCATTTATCTTAACAACCCTGCTATACCAGGGCAAGGATAATATTGAGAAATTTCATTGCTGCTTATAAGCAGGGCTATCATTAGTCATCAGAGTCATTATTAAATTATGTGATTTGTTTAATGGACCCACAGTATACTTGAATTGCTGAAAAATCAATTACATTTTTTTCTACGAATTATAGGAGAGGGCCTACAAGCACACATAAATAGAAATTTATGTGAGACTGTTCTAATAGGAACCAGACCGAAGTCTGAATTGCTGTGATAACTGCTAAAAAAAAAGCCTTTCTTATTTCTAAGAGCTGGAAGTTGGTGCCATTGAGAGATTGAAGTTAGGCCAAAATGATGTTACGCATAAGCAGTCATTACCTCACAGTCATTCATTGTCTGCAAATGACTTCAGATAGGATTATGTGGTTTGGTTTTTTTCCCTGGCATTAAGAATGGCATTCAAGCATTTGAATGTAAATGCCTAGTGCCATTTTCATGTCACAGACAGAGAACTAAAGACCTACATCTTTCTGGAGTGGCAGAGGGAAGCCAAGCAGGATAGGCCACGACATTTAAATTAGCACATGACATCTGTGATTAGGGATCAGAATTCTACTGTTTCAGTGATATTCATTTTTTAAGAGACTTTAAATTTCTTTCTGTTTTCCTGCAATACTCTCTAACAGCTGATGTTATTTGCCTTCCACGCAATCCTGCAGAGCCACAACATTTAGTTTCTTAAGAGTGCTCCAGCTAAAGCCCTACTCAAAGATCTTCCATGAGTTGTCATTCCTGTAGTGTCTTCTGTATCTCATAACCACAGTTTCATATTAGGGGTTTTTTTACCTCATCTCAGTTAACAATTATATACACTTATGTATGACTAAACAAGAAATGTTTTTTACAAAATGCATACAGACATTATTTCAACTTTCATTGACATGCAAGAAAGCTGCTTGGCTTTTATAGAATATTTCTCTTCTACCTGAAAGAGTTACAGCTAGGATTACCTCCTCAGTCTGAGTTTCTTGCATACAAAAGTGATTCCATCTTCTTATTTATCATGAGATAAACTTCACATATATGAACCACAGAATCTGAGATCTATTGTTTCAAGAGAATTTAGGGAGAATAGACTAAATGATTATGAGCTAATCTACTTGCTGTAATTCATATAGCAGAAATATCTCAATTACTTATACTGAAGCCAGATCTAAGACAGCATGCAAACAGAGTGGATCGTGAAAGTAGTTCCTGTGTTTCAGGAACTTCAGGAATTTCGGAACCAAAAATCTGAAATGACTTTTTATTTGGGAATGCAACAGGAAATACAGAAATTGAAAATGGCTGCTGAAGAATGAGAGAAAGGATATCTGCATCACTTGTACATACAGCTTGCAATATGAAAAAAGTGGAATAAAGTGATTTGCAAGATTAATTTATACCTAAAACTATACATTCTGGTAGGATAAAATCTTTGCAGACTAATACCAACAACTGCTCATTGAAAAAACGCCTCTGGGCTTGATTTGGGAGGATATGCTCAACCACACTCTCTGTCTGTGCTTTCACCTTTCTGCCCATCTCTGCCAATAACTCTGGAATCCAGCAGCTGATTTCAGCCAAATGTGATGGAACAGGCAGTGATTTCAAAAGTATTAAGCCCAAATGCAAAAATTAGTGGGTGTATAGGAATAAAGAGGCTCAGATTAATGCCTCTGAAGGGGGAACGGATGGAGCATGAGCCCAGTAGTCGCATGGTCTGGCTGAGCTGCCAGCTGGCTCAGCAGCACTCGGAGCAGCTTCCCTTTCCACGGCCAATTTTCTGACTTGGGCTGTAACTCTGTCCAGATCACAGCTGTAAAGTTCCCTGACCCTTTTTGTGTGTATTGGAAGAGAGCTGATTCTCCCTTTTCAGCATCACAAACTTTCAGGGGAATAAGAGAACCAGAATTCATGAATTCTGCACAGGGAAATGTTGAATTAATGTTGAAGAAGTGTCTGTCTGGAAGGTGAAGCTTGAGCTTCTGAGCAAAAAAGCATTGGAAATTGTTCATTTTGGCTCCCATTTCTCAGGATTCCTATAGTTTTTAGCACTTGTCCCACAAGTTTTCCTTAAGCAAAGACATTCAGATTTCATAGTGCTTAGTGACAGGAATATTGCAGCTTGGGAGTGGGCTGTAAATCCTGGGTGGCTGTAGTAATTCCCAAGGGAATAGCATATGCTACCACAAACCAAGTGTGAAGATGATGATTTTTCTGTTTCAGATACATCAGAGAGAAAACTCATGTAGTAAAGACTCAAGAGCTTTGTAAACCTCCACCTGAAAGAATGGAGTTTGCTTGAAGGACTCCAGGCTTCCACCTGGAATTGCATGCTTGGTGTGGGGTTTGTGTGTTGGCTAGTCATATGAGCATAAGTAATGCTAATTTGTTTCCTGTGAAGGTCTGAATAGGGAAACAATTATAGAGCTTTGGAAATTGTTAATCCCCATACAGAATATAACCACTGGAGATTTATAGCTGTAATGTTTGGCTTTCCTTAATTTCCATTATTTTCTGTGTTTCTTCTCCGTCCATCTGCTCATCTCCCCACATTCTTGTAACAGAGATACACTAGCTTTCTTAAGCGTTTTTTCTCCCATCATAATATCTTTGATGTTCTTTGATTCAGCTATTTTTTTAAAAAAATTAATTACAGCCTTTTTTGTTTTTTTGTTTTTTTTTTTTTTTCTCTTGATACATCAAGTTTTGTTGAGATGTCAGCTCTGCTTGTATCATCCACACAATCAAGTTTTAACCTGTGCCCAAGGCAGGTTAACACAAACCTTCAAACGAGTGTGCAGAAGTCAGTGTGTCATTCCCTTTCCTCTTGAAAATTCAGGACTTCCCCTGTGCCCAGAGCCAGCAAGCTGATAAAAACACTCATCAGCAGAGTTCATGGCCCCAGACCTCTCGTTCTGCAGCAGAACATTTGTGCCCACATCAGCACATGGCTTCACCACAGCTCTGCAGGGAGGAACGCATTCCCCTGGGCAAACGCTGCCACAAATGGCACTAATCCTCCTTCGTGATTCATGGATACCCACAGGATGGATTCGTGGAGTTGCCAAACTGGAATTTGGAGTCCAGGGGAGGATCTGACATTGTGTTGATTTCTGTGAAGCGCCCAGAGTACTCCCAGCCCACACAGATGTTTTATTGTTGTATATTAATATGCATTATTGAAATACCACTGGAAGGTCAGGAACAATTTCAGCTGTATTGTGCTGACATGAATAAAAATTACAGGAAGCAACAGCTATGGCCCCCAAAATACTGTGGTTAGAAAAACAACATGGGCCATACAGGAGAGATGGGCAGAAGTAAGAGAGGTACTGAGGGGAAATGGAAGCAAGAAACTCCCAATGACATAAATGCAAGCACAAGGCCAGTAGCAGGTGTGAAATAATTCCAATTGAAGACAGAGTTTATTCAATAACAAATATTGTTATCTTGGTGAGCTGCCCTCCCCAAGAAGACAAGCATGGGAGTGAGGATATCAATTTTCATGTGCATTATTGAGATTCCACATGCATGGCACTGTTTTTAGTTTCCTCCAAATGCAGTTGAGACAGAAAACTTCAGCTACTTTGGAGCCAGATGAAAACGTCACCAGGAAGCCTAATTTTTCAAATATACATGATCTAGAGTTGTAGCCCAAAGCATTTATTAAATACCAAGCTGCTCTATGTCCCCTTTTTCACCCGTGTTTTTTGAACTCTTTTCCTTTTCTAGTTACATGAGCATATTAGTTATATATCTGCAATGAATAAGGTATAAATTGTTATTGCAGTTAGTACCTTCTCAAGCCTTTCTATTACTGGTCGTCCATATTTATGGTCAAATCCTGCACACCTGACTCAGGCAAGTAAATATATTAAGTTCAGAGGAGATAACTTTTTAAAGAATTTTTACTCATATAATAACGACAGATCAAACAATGACATTCAGCTGGGAATTTATCTGTCAATGCTAATTTTAGAAGTACCCATGAAAATACACTTTGTTTTCTTTGATTCTCTTCCCTTTATGAAGAGCTGAAGAGAGAACCATAAAATTCTCACTAGTGGGGCTTTGAATTCTGCATCACTGTTGGGTTATCACAGTTTGCATTCTTTTGTACAAGGTTCTCCTGCTGTCTGCAACCCAAGGGAAACAATCCACTGCGGGAAGCATTTTCAATTGTCATGCAAACACCGAATAAAATTTCATTTATTTTATCTATAGGTATATTTATACTTGCATTTAAAAAAAAAAAATATTTGAAAGTCAAGAATTCTAGCTTTTGATTTCTTATTTTGAAGGACTACAAAAGGCTGATTGTGCTGTCGCTTATTTATTAAAAGGTATTCCAGGCTGCTTGATCTCTTCCAAAGATCTTCCTTTGCTGAAAATTTTAGGTTATCATTAAAAGATGTTATAATACACGTAATTAAATAAAGCATAATATTTTCATGGGCTGTTTAGTGTAGCCACCATGCAGCAGAAGGACCTGAATCAAGTAGATGAGACAGGATAATGGAATGGGAAGCAACTATTTTAAGTCTTTTCTTTTCAGAAAGAGGCATAACCAAAGTGTGGAGGTAAAATGAAAGTGCCTTGGGCTGTGAAAGGGTTAAGGATCATGGATATGTTTGTGTGTGTGTATATGCATAAACTTATGTATCTGCTTTGCATGCAGCATTATAGAAGTAATAGCTCTAATTTTGTGTTTCCTATATGTTATACACAAGATTTCTGCATAGAGAATCTCCGGTCTTAGTAATTATTTAAACTTATTCTCAGTCTTTTGCTATATGCTTGGGACATATCTTTTAAATTCTCTACTGCCTATTTACTATTTGTTTAATAAGTTTCTTCAGATGTGAGGAGGCTTTACAGGATGTATTTTGATTCAAGAGGGAAGCTCTTGCTGTGGCAGTGTGGATTTCAGAGGCAGCATTTGTTGGCCTCAGGGCACTCATTGAGATGGCAGTTCTGAACCAGTTGTGATTAGGTGCATGTGAGAATGATATTTTGCATCTCTGTGTACAGAATTTAGTTGAAGATTATTTCTTCCCCGAGCACATTTTAGATAAGAGAGTTCTTTTTTTTTTTTTCTCACTCGGTTTTGATGCTCTCAGTTTTAACTGCTGTCATTTTATTCTTCCCTCTTGGAAAATATATATGACTATCCTATATCACCCCTTGGTAAACAATTTTATTGGTGTTGTTCTCAGTTGATGGATTATTTCTTGATCAAACAAATCAGAATTATGAAGGATGAAATTTTATCCTTGTTTACTAAGAGCAAACAAGGGGACACCGCTTAACCTTTAATGAAAGTACTTTTAACTTTAATACAAATATAAATACACATTGCCCTCCCTTCCCAGAAAGCAGATGAATAAGGACTCTCTGAACTGGGACTAGTCCTTAAATTTCATAATAAAATCAGAACTGAAATTATGGACATTTCCCAAGGACATAAATATCCTGAAATTGTCCTTTGTTGAACCTGCAGTATGTACTTTTTCATTGAAGTAAATAATGTTACTAAATTATTCAAAGTATTCATTCCGTTTGGGAGTTTTAAACCATCCCATACAAGGCCAGGTTTCCTGCTTATCTAATCCTGCCTACTCTCTAAGGCACAGCTCTTTATACTGAAATGTGCTGTTATCAAAGAGTCCTGCTTGTTCTGGGTTCCTCCTACTTGTCTGTGGAGCACAAACGCATCTCTCTGAGGTTAAAAGTGTTAGTGTGAGTTGGAAATAGGGTACCCACTCAGCTAGAGCATTGTTCTGATCCTCAATATAGAAACTCAGGTTCACTTTGTTGTTTTGTTCAGTTTGATTTCACTTCACTGGGGTTTGAAAGTACTAGGGGAATTTTGTCAGTGCCCTATTTCAAGGAAATCTGATTAATCACTTTCAGTCATGCTGCATACTTTCCTGCTGTGTATTGTTGCTGAAGAAGGAAATTCCAGCCTGATGTTTTCATTAATGATTGCAGAAGGTTGGACTGGTACTACTTGCAAATATTGAACCGAGAGGGGTTATATGAATCCTTTTCATAATGTGCACCTCATTGTAAGAGAAAAGTTATTCTGTGTTCATGTTCCGTCTGCCTTAAGGGTTATATCACATGAGAGCAGCAGCTTAGGCAGTTACCTGCAGAGAATAGTAGCCTCAAGAAAGCACTGTAGGTATTTCTTGCTGTCTCATAAAATCTTCGAAACTTGAAAAATATAAAAGTCAAGATCTCAGCAGGTTCTTGTAAAATCTGATGGTTTTAGTGTGGTTAATGCATGAAAATCAAAGTTCGGTTCACCAGCACCATGAAAGGATCCACTCTGTGAATGATCTCTGCATTTCCATCATTGTCTTCACCCGTTCACATCCAGATCTTTGTCTTCAGCCTTTCTTATTCACAGGCTATGTATTCTTTAAAAAGAATTCTAAACCTTCTGGTGCAGGATAGCATAAGAAAATAGTTTAGGTAAAACTTTGAGTTTCCGTTCCAGGTGGGAATCAGGTTCCCTTTTGAGGAGGCTGTTTTGTGGGGTAAGTTGTGGACTAGTAGTGGCCCAAAGGCTGAGGATACACTCCTAGGCACCACAGCTTGGGAGCCCATGAGCCAAGCTGTAATTTAATGTCAGACCTCATTAAATGCTTCTTCCTCTAATGTTAGAGCTTGAGACTTCTCAAAATCTTCTGAAAATGTAGTTCAGACGTAGATGCCTGCCATTACTTGGGATAGCCAGCTTGCTCTCCTATTCATCCAATTTACATGAAAGATAAGGATTTTGTTTCAACTTACACGTAGTTATGTATTTGCAGTCTCCTGATTCATTGCTCATATTGATACATGACATGCGTTGATTGTTGAAATGAATTTCAAATCCCATTTTATTTGCAATATATTCTAAGTATAGCACTTAATGCAGTGTTTCACAGTGATTCAGAATAGAGGCAAGTGACTCACAATCAGGGAGAAGTGACTAAATTATTTTGACTGCTCTTGAAGGCATTTCTGTCATAAAGAGATACTGGGAAAGAATGCAAATATTGCATCAGAAGAGCACAAATTAAGTCAGAGGAAGAAAGTGGAGTACTGCAATGGAAAGTAATGATACTCTGGATTGGATAGAAGATAAGAAGCCTGGAGAAGAGATAAAAGCTGGAGTTGGTGTGCTCCAACATGCTTTTTGGAGAAATATAAACTACAGCCCCAGGGATTTTAAAGACTAAAGAATTTAGAAAGCAGTAGTTATGAAGCAATATTGAAAAGGAAAAGAATTAAAAGTTTCTTAGTGAAAAGAGATGCAACTAATTTGTTCTAAATTCTTGCTGATTTTAAAGTTTATGTAGTACTTATCAAGAACTTGTTTGATGTAAATTGGGTTTTGTATCCTTGCTTAACATTTGAAAAAATTGCATAAACTGCAGCACTTTAAAATAGCTTATATAACTACTGAAAGTTATCTCAGTTTTTTGCTTCCTCTTGAAAAATGGTTTGCTTAGCTTATTGAAACAGGCCTTTCTTATTGAAATCTAGTGGAAGCTTCTAGAATTCTTATACATGAATGATGCATAAAGTCTCACTTAATTTGTGAGTGTTTTTTTCCATTGTCTACTGCATTCACTTTGCTTCCTGACTGAGTTTAATGAACCTGCTGTTTGTGGGGAACATGGATATTAATGCTGCGTCCTGCCCAAAGGCCCCAGGCAGGGCTGGTGCAGGATGCTGTGCACTCAGGTGGCATCGTGACCTCCAGTGCCATCCTGTCAAATTTATTGCTTTAGTTTCACTCATGCAGCAACTTCAGCTAAAAACTGTTTTCTTTGAAGCCTTGTTGTGGTAGCACAATTACTGCTCAGCAGCAGCAGGGGCAGTCCCTTGAACCCTACAGAGCTGGATTCAAGGGGCTGAATAGCTGCGACCATTAAAAATATCTATCCCTGCCCTCGAGTGGGAATTGTGCAGAAATAAGAGCAACAGGTCCTCCTCTGTTGGCCTTGACAGCTCAGCTTCCTGGAGTGCAGGGGAGGATTTAGTTTTTCTGCATCACATGGTTCACTGCTGTATTGCTGCAGGGATCACCACACGGTGTGATGAAGGGGACAGGAAAAATATCCTCCTAATATTAAACAGATATCAAAGTCTTGCCAGAGCTGCCATTCTCCAGCTTAATAAAAGAGTAGTGTGGGGCACAGAAGTGTTGGAAAGGAAAAGGCATTTCTCTACACACATCTATTTTAGTGGAAGAGGAATTTTTCATGGTGCAGAGCTGTGGAAACCCTGCCCTACACTCACAGGGTCTGGTGCAGCCATGTGGGACTGCACTGCCTGGCAAGGCACCCCAGTGCTGGGACACTCAGACTCACAGCTCTTGCAGAGGCCAGCGTGGACCTGGACAGCTGCTCTGGTGCCGGACAGCGACAGTGACATTCTGTCAGTAATTCCCTACATGTATGATGGGTAAACAGAAGAGCTTGTGAGCCCTAAGTGGGAAAATGCAAAGATGAAACTGATGTGCAGGCAGAATTAATTTTCATTAATTTAAATGAATTCTTTAAATTTTAAATTAATTAATTTCAATACAATTGTTTCTATTATGAGCTCTGACTGCTAGAGTCAATCATTGTGATCACCTTTGCAATACAGTTGCAGAGTGAAAAGTATTTTTCCAAGATTAATGCATGAAAATTGGACTGTCACTGTTTCTATTCCTCTTTCCAATTTTATTGCTGATTATTAGAGTACCCTTGGTAAGATCGCTTGTTCACCCTGGATGTTTTTTCACTTTTTCCACTAAAAAAAGCCTATAAATTAGCTTTTAGCTCATGGGGTGATGTAGGTTAAACCTTACCAAGTAAATGTGTTTTGAAATCGCTAGATTAAAACAGGTTATCAGTGCAGGGTATTGTTAAACTATTTCACTTCTAAATGACTCATCTGAGAAGTTAAAAATAGAGTGCCAATGGGTTTTTGTTGTTCAGTTGTACTGCGACTCTAGAATTATATTGCCACAGTTCCATGGCCAACTCAAAGACCATGTCTCCCCACTGTAAGAAAGACTTGACAGGCCTCCCCCCTGCTCTGAGGCTCTCCAGGCATTTCAGCTGTTTTTATCTGGGCCAGATGTTCACAAGAGACTTCACTTGAGCAGGAGGGAATTGATGTAATGGAAAAGAGTCTTCCGCGCTGTTATGAGGGGAAGAATTCCTTGAACTCTAGTCTTACACTCAGAAATGCATTTTCTGATTTTGGTAACACCAACTCGAAGACTTGCACTGAGCACACTTTGAGCATGTGTTTCTGCTTTCCTGTCTCAAGTAAACATGATGAAATATTCCCAGTTATTCACCTTTGATCAGATTTATTTCCTCATTCAGGCTAAGCAGTTTTCAGTGTACTCCACAGTCAGACACATTGAACAGTCAAGGTTCAGTATATACCCACTTCTTCAGTTTTGGTTCATACCCTTCTGTATTTTTCTTGCTTTTGTTTCACTGAGGTCAACAAGAAGAAGGCAATGGGAAAACAGAAGAGGAAAATGTCTGTGTGAATTTGCACGGTGATTTCTGTCCATTTGTTTTTGTTTGTCTGAGGTCAGACCCTGACATTTAAGCCTTTTTTTGTTTAGAGAGGAATATTAAAACCCATCAGTGAGTGTTTTCTCACTTGACACCAGCACAAAGTTAGCACAAGCTGCATGTGACAGGAGGAAAGATCAGTTCAGCATTTCCCTGCCCATACCTCCTCCATCCATGACTCCAAGTCCCCAGATTCACAGTCTTGGCGTCACCCACATCCTAGAGTTTTCCATGCCTCCAAAGCTTGGGGGCAGCCAGAAAAGAAGTTCAATTTGTGGGATCTGAATGAGATTAAGTCTGTGTGAAACAAGGCCTGTGATGCTCCAGAGGGGGATCTGCTCTTCCACAGGGATTAATCACCAGAGAGTTTTGCTCAGGACTTCCCTTTCCATTTGTGCAGAGGCTCTGTGGCTCTCCTGGAACCTGGTTACTGGTGCTTTCTGTCTTTTATTCTACAGACCTTTTCTCTGTTCTAAACAGATGAGATATACCCAAAATACCATTTTCAAATGCCCTGCCCCACAAAGTAGGATGTTTAGAGTTAAACTGTGATACCTTTTGAGATGCTGGGGCCCATTAACCTCCCTTGAGTTTTGTGTCTGACCTTTACAGCTCACTTCCTGAGCAGGTCTTCAGAAGATGTAATTTTTTATACTCTCTGATTTCAGTAGCAGCTCTGATTGCTGACTATTGTGATGAGGACTAAAAACTCATTTCTTTTGCTCTTCATTTTCACATTCCTGAACAATGACAGGTCAGGAGGTGCTTTGGTTCTGTAGAGAATGACATCTGTAACGTGAGCTCAATTATTTGATGGGGTACTTCACGCATCCCTATAAAGCGGCCTGGGAGGGGATGGATAAAGGTGGCTCTATTAATTTAGGAGTCAGATTGGTGAATCAGGTTGATTCAGCCAGGGAGGACCTGCCCTTGAGGCAGTGAATCTCCTGTATGGGATTCCTGAGTTTCTGCAGCACGTGGATTGCAACAGGAGAGAGGAAAGCAAACCAGAATGACAGACTTGTTGAATTACGGAGCACAGCAAGAGCATCTTGGCATGGTGCAACCTGGTTCCATGTCAAAAGTATCAGCCTTCTCAAGGTCTTGAATTTTTGCAAAGCAAAATTTTTATTACTTCAAATTTTCTTTAATCTTTCCCAGAGCCAGATTTGGCTATGGATCTACAGGTTGGCTTTGTATTCTGGCATCTCAACTATGAGATATTTTAATGTCTCTTGCTGGGGACACATCTTTTTTCTCCATGGTGTGAGGTGCTTTGGGTGCATGGTGCTGCTTTCCTGGAAGGACTGGAATGCTCAGATACAACTGGAGAGCCCGCCAGGTAGCTGAGCTTCTCAGAACATGTGGGTGACCCAAGGGGTATCTCATACAAAAATGTATTTCTAACACAAGTCAGAGGTGTGCGATGAACTAAAGAAATGTTTGCATAACCTTGGTAGGTCTGTGTAAGAATTAGCTTTTACGTCTGGTAAATAAAATACTGTGTAAACTTTCTGTGACCAAAAGATGATATTAACGCAAAATGAATTGCAATTAATCTTAGTTAACTGCTAATTACCTGTAAAATCTGATTAAAGGGAAAACTAAATTTGCCTGCAGTAATTGGCGTTTCAATATGAAGTCTATGTCCATGTAAATATGTCTAGTTCTCTGCGTTAATTTATCACCACTATTATTTATGAGCTTCTTTTTTTCTTTCTGCAAAGGTTACAGAGAATGAAGGACAAAATTAGAATAATGAATTCTTGTTTATTAGCACAGCAACAGAACAATTATTGTATAGACATCTTATAAACTCTAACATTATGATATTGTCAAAGAAATGTACTGTTTCAAACATATTAGCATAGAAATAGGCTTGTTTCTTATTATTTCAGGTAGTTCTGCTTGCACTGGTTTGTCATTCTGCTGTCACTAGAAAGGCAACAAACATTCAGTGAGGACTGACCCCCAAGAAAGGACTGGCCATTCTTCTATTCATTGACAAATGGATTTTGAAATATTCATGTAATGAAATCCCCAGAGCAAATGGACTTTAATAGCTGATGGGACTTTGTAAAGCAACATCAAATCACAGATGGACATCCAGAGTGAATTTTCAGTGGGGATAGCAGGCAAGTCTATACCCAGTTACAGTGTGATTGAAAGGAGTAGGACATGTAATTCCTCAGTCTGACAGGCAGCAAGTCTTTTCTCTGTCTTTTTAGCACAAATGCGTTAATCACCTTGTCCTCCATCAAATTGTCTTAAAAGTATTCCTATGCCAGGAAAAGTTGGTAGGAATCATGTTCAACAGCAAAAAGAGCGATCTATAAAGTATTCCTTGTAGAAAACTCTCAAGCCTACATGCTTCCACACAAGCAGCTGTTGCTCAGAGCAGCCCCCATGCCTATGGTGGAGTTAGATATCGCTGCATCTGCATCTGCACTGAGGGGGAAATGCACACAGCCTGTCCCAGCCATCTCAGGACAACTTCCATGCTGCAGGATCCTTTTCCATGGAAGTAATTACATCTTTGAATAAACAACCTGAGCAACACTCTTAAGCACTCAAATAGAAAATGTCCAGGGGGGTTATCCTACTATCCCATAGGGGATACAGAAAATCACTCTGTGACTACCTCTTGCATTGGAAAAATAACATGATAACCCTCTCCCTTCTATACCTTACCAAACTGATTATCAGAAGCTTGATAGAATCAGGTGGTGTGAGAACAACAAATAGAAAAGCTACCAAAATATCTCCAAAGCCACTACAAGAAAAAAAGGTTCTTAACAACCAAATAACCAGTGAGTTCTACACATAGAAATATTGCAGTGTGATGTACTTTCTGTAATGTTCCAAATACCCTCCTGGAGTTATGTGAGTGAAACATTGACTTTGCACCAAAATACTTCTCTGCTGATAATTGGAAAAGGACAGAAAAGCTGCTACTCAGAGAATCAGCAAACAACTACTTTAGCTCTGTCTCGCTGAGCCTGGTTCTCAAGGGGATGTACAAAATACCTTTGAGGAAAGTGATTTGGGATAAAGTGCGTAATTTTGCTTGATATTAGAAATACAGACACAACAGTTTCATTTTTATTTTGAATTGCAACTTTTTTCTGAGCCTTTTTCCTTGATAAACCCTTTCCGTTCCACTTTCAGTCTAAGTGATAAGGAAATGAGCCTTATCACCTCTTGCCTTGATTACCCTTCATGATGCTTTTCTCTCAAGTTGTTCAGCTGATTAACACAACTAAACGAAATTCAGAACAGTGTGTCCTGCTTTGTACTGAGATTGAAGTTTGCTGCCTCTGTTTCCGCCAAAACTATCAATTGCTCTATGAAACATATTAAAATCTTCTAATCTTGCCAGGCTTACATGGATAAAACATGGATTTAGATGTTTACAACAAGGCTACTGCTAGCTCCCTCTTGAAATTGCTCTCCCTTGAGAGCAACGGAGCAAAAGTTGAGATGGGTTTTGTCATTCAAGTAGGGACTGGAAGGATATCAAAGCTACTCCCTGGATGTGACTCCCTCTCTCTGTTTCTCCTTGGATTAAGGGCATATGGATGTTCTCCTAGAAGATATGTACAACCATGTTTTGCCTATAAAAAAATTAAGTGAGAAAACTGTAAAAGTTTTCAGGAAGATCTCCAAAGAAAAGCAGTTCTGAAGTAGGCTTTTAACACTGTCCTGACATGCCTAAAGATTACTGTATCAATGGTTAATTCCTAAATGATCTCACCACACAAACTATTACATCATCTGTGTGAGCCTCTTTGAAAATTTGTACTGACACATAAATCAAGGTGGAACAGAATTTGTTCCTGTACAGAGAAATTGATAAACCATTTATGTAACTTAAGTGTGATTATATCCTTGATTATTTATACACAATCTCATAATTTTCAAGATCTAACCATTTGTTGCAGAGAACCAAATCTCTTAGAAAGATAAATAGACAATGTACACACAAAACCCCCAAAGAAACAAACAAAAAACTCCCCAGGAAAAATATTCTGGTAAATCCTGAGGCCTGTAATTTCTAGTATTTAATCTGTACTCCACTGTTACAGGATTAACTGGACAATGCACATTAGACAGTATCTCACATGTTGACTCCTCAGTGAGGGGTCCCGAACTGAACAAATATAGCTAAATCCTTTTTTTTTTAATATATTAATGTTAATTTAGCCAAAAATAAGGGTCTTAATCTTACAAGCTAATGACTTGACCACTCTTTTCTGTAATAGTATTGACACTGACTTTGAAGCTGGTTGTGCATCTATGGGACCATGTTATTCTATTCCTGTCACCTTTGTCCTTTCTTCACTTCTCTTCCATATCCAGTCATTCAATGTAAATCAAATAAATCTTTACTCGACTTTAAGCTGGGGTGATGCATCAATCGCGATGCCTGAAACTGTGAAAGCAATTTCAGCCAGAACCTTTTGCAACAGACATAATATTGCAGTGGAGACTGTTCTTACATGTACAAAACATTGCAAGGTCATTGTAACATATCCTTTGTGGCAGATTTTCAGGCTGCTGTGTTTGGTCTCATTTTGGGATGAGAAGGCATCTCATTCATTTTATTGAGGGGAGCAGGAGGTGAGCTCAATATTCTTTATAGAAATATTCTGTTTGTTTAGGGGTTGTAGGGTTGTTGTTTTATTTTTTTTCCCCCAGCTGTATTTCTCTGCAGTGATTTCCTTTGGTATTTAATAATATTTAAAATTCACTCATTTGACTGCATTTTTCAGAAACTGTTGCAACAGAAGCTCATATTCAGCAGATAGAAGCCCAATGATTTTGGTCATTAGTTACCAGAGAAACTCTTCTTCTATTCTTCCCTTGTGTCTTATACAGAAACAGTTGTAAAATTGCATCTCTGCTTTGTCTGCTCCATAGATAATAATTGGTAATTCTGAGAGCCTGGAACTCTGATGCTTCCTTTGGCAGTACAACCCAACAGAAAAGCCTGCAGAGGTTTCTGCCTATTTAGAGGGCAGGGAGTGTGTCTGTGTTTCATTCCTGTGGTGCAGCTCAGTGTCTCTCTAGAAATCCATGAAGAATACGTGAATTGATGCTTTCATGCCTGCTTGGTTTTGTTCCAGTACTGCTAATACAACTTAAATTCTCTGTAAATAGGACTGGAGTTACACAGCAGTAGTTTACCACTTTGGAAAATTTCAACTACTAGGAATTCTTTGTCACTGTTTACTCTTGTAGCTCAGATCCAAACTTCTTCCAGTCAAAATTGTCTAGAAACAAGAGACTGAGAAAAAGGGCAAAAAATCCATTACTTATGTAACTCCTTTTTCTTGCTTGCTCTTGCAGAGCTTTTAATAGTTTTTTCTCAAACCCTCCAGCCTTCCAGGCGAGTTCATTTGGTAAGGAACTGTTATATCCTGCGGTAACAAATACTTATTTTCTCAGAAGATCTAATTCCAGCACACCTGAGTCGATGGGAGATGTAGGAAAATGTTGTTCCAGAGTCCTGAACTGGACCACTGGCTTGCTGCAATCTTTCATGCCTGGGCTTGCATCCTTGCAGCTCAAATTCCAACTGATTCTCCTGGTATGACAATTGAATGTATTAAAACCACTTAAAATACCCCCAGGACATGAACAAAACTTAAGAATATCTCCTTGAATAGCAACAACTCGCATGGACAGGAGAAACTGAGTTTTCCACTTGTGGTAGGATGTCCTGATCACATTGTCCCTTTGACCAACACTGAAAGCTCTATCCACTAATTTTGAAGCAGTCTGCTTTAATTCCTCTTCTTTTCCTGAATACTCCATGTAGCAGTGATTTCAGAAATCGTTGTCTCACATTGTAGAGAATAAGGGTCTTTACTAAACAAAACCAACTACCCCAATGAGCAGATGGTGCTTTCTCTCCAGCTCTGGGCTAGAGCTGTGTCCTTTCCCCGGCCCTGTTTCTGAACTTGGGGGTTTCACGCAGCAGGATCATACTGAGAAATGTGTTTGAGGGATAAGGTTCATGAGCCTGTCTCTCCTACAGAATATTTCGCACCAGGGTGATGCACAGCAGTGGACAAATGCACCTGTCACAAGGGAGTACATCTTGTAATGTCAATGTAATTGAAACGCAGAGAAACTTGTCATTAATAGGTAAAACTTTTAATCTGAATATGGAAAAGCACAGATTTAAGAAAAGGGCAAACCTGCAGGTTTTCTTTAACATCTTGCAATAATCAGAAAAGGGAATGTATAGGATGAGGTGAAAAAATGTCTTTTGTCTCATGGGACAACCTGTACTTGAACATTTTTAGATGGTGAAAGGTACAAAATGAGAGATGACTGAAACTGTCAGGTGAATTTTCCTGTGGACGATTTAGGGAGAGTTCCATGGTGATTGAATAGGGTGAAGTGTGTCTTTCTACTGATGATCATTATCAAGGAACTGGTCAAATCTCTAACTAGATTAAAAGGTCTTTGGTTATTCGGCGTTGGCTAAGGGACTGTAACAGTGCTCTCTTTATGCAGGAAGCATGTGGAGGTTTTGGCACCGGGGAGTAGGTTTTCTTGTCCTCCTAGTGCTGAGATTTAGCTCTGATTACTGAGGCTGATTCTTCTTTTATGTAAGAGACAAAAGCAGCCAAGGACTCTGTCCATTAAAGGCAAACTGTATCGGAATGACTGGTGATCCTGTGTTGGAAATCAGCAATGGGCTACTGCTGGCTTTAGAATGAAAAAAAAAAAAAAAATCCTGATAACATCATTGATGGAAGACTATCCTGTCTACATCTTTGAAATTCACAAGAAAAACAAAGGGAGACTTCACTGCTGAATTAATCGACACAGGCTGAACTTCTCTCCAGCAAACTGCTTATCTTCAAAAGGAAAAAAGAAAGAAAAGAATAAAAGAAAAGAAAAGAAAAGAAAAGAAAAGAAAAGAAAAGAAAAGAAAAGAAAAGAAAAGAAAAGAAAAGAAAAGAAAAGAAAAAGGAAAAAAATAAAGAAAAAACCAAGGAAGCAGGTAAGGATGATGACAGGAGTGTAAAATGAAAGTTGCAGAAAACAACAGACCCTGAGCAAGCTTTATGCACTTCTGGTGCAAGAAAACAGATAAGATTAAATCCCTCAGCTTCACAAGAAAAGAGTAGAACAATCTGCTCTGGGCTATTGCAACACCAGAAGGATGTTGTGAGGGTCTGAGACAAGCTTCAGTAGCTTTCAGTGCTCATTTCCAAGTGCCTTTTTGGCTCCTAATTCCTCTAGGCTTCTAATTTGCCTGTTAGTTTAATTCAGCCTATAATTAGCCTGAGGGCTAATTGTGTGCTTGAAGAATCCATTAGAAAATAAATGGCCTAACAGGGCAACCCAGCAAGATGTGCTGAACGAATGCTGAAGGCAGAAATAACAAGTGTTTTCACAAAATCTAAGGAGGAGAAGGTGACAGCAAATAGCCCTTGCAGCAACCGCCTGCTCCAGTCTGTGCCTTCCTCCTCCTGCTCCCCACAGGAGCCTGAGCCCCAAAAGGACTGGTGCTGGTTTTCCCTGCTGGAGGTTTCTGGAAGTTTATTCAGTGTGAACTGTTCCTCTCAGCTGTTCTAAGGCTCTAAAGGAGGTGTGATCAATGACAAGTCATGGGGAATGATAGGGTTCCTAATTCACATCATGTCCTGTAGTGGATTTTATATTATCAGGGTACTGCATATAAACTGTGCGATCTGAGCTAGGTTTGCCTTTTCTTTAAAATGCATAGATAATGTTTAAAATGGAACATATTTAACTGAAGTTAATAATTTTGGGCCAGATTCTCACTGAGTGTCAAACAGCTCCGTCTTCCTGTGGAGATGCTGAGCTATCAGAGCTGACAGATAGACCCAGAAGGGACAGAAGGTTGTTTGGTGTACTGCCTCACACTTCTGGTCGAGCTGGGATTATCATACTGCCTAGGGCAATTAGGCAACTTCATTAGTTCCTTAATTTCTTTTTTGGTGTTTTGAAAATACCGGATATAATTGGTGTGTTTTCTCCTAATGTGGACTGCATGCAGTTTTCTTTTCCCATGCTGTCCTGATGGATCTCCAGGGGAATGGGAAGGCCACAGGACCATGGATCTGCTCCTGCTCCTTCCCATTCCAAAGCCTGTCACATCCATAGTGCTGTGCAAACAGTCATTTTTTCTCTCTACAGCAGTTCTGAAGCAAAAATGAAAAATGGTTCTTTCCCAAGGGCTGGGGAAAAGTTAATAGCTTTGAACCAAATGAGAAAGGTTGTTGTCTGTCTTGGTTGGTGCTCAGTATACCTTTGAAAAGAGACAGCAGCAGACTCATTTTGAAAACATCACAAGTCAAAAAATCAACTTTCTATTAATCAAATGCTTTGTCAGAAACTTTTTTTGCTGTTGCTCTTTCTGATGTAGCATTTTGCCTCTGAAGCTTTGGCTGGCTCTGGCTCTGCTTTGCCCCTGCCCCTTGGGACTGGAGTTCTGGCCACTTCAATCAATGCCAAAGCTGCTTTGCAGTCTCAGTCCTTCACTGAGCCCCCACGAGGGTTTGTCTGTGCCTGCACCAGTGCAGGAGGCTAGGAAAAGCTGCCTTATCTATTTTGCCACCACAGCCTACAATTATAAGATCTTTAGGCTGTTTGTCATTAGTGAAGGTGTCCTGCAGTCCTCCGTGTCAGTATTCCAGCTGCAGCTTCGTAAACTGATGTTCTGGCTTAGAAAAAGAATTTATGTGGAGTCAGATATCTGAGATTAAAGCTAAAATGCTGTTTGAATGCTTTTGTGTGGTGTCATGAATATAGATCAGCTGAAACTCTCCATGTATCTGTCTGTCTAATCATATACCTACTTCTTGAATCAATAAAGTTAAGCACATGGAAATCTATTTGAAATACAAATCCAGACAAAAGATACTTACTTTCTTTAATCTTGGACCAATACTTGGCTATTTCATTAATATATTATCTCTGAAAGGTAACTGGGTTTGTCATAGTTGAAATAAGATTAAATGAATCAGCTATTGTAGTTCATCTGTTAAATCACAGCACTTTGCTCTCAGTTTGTAAAATACTCTCCAGACTAATGAAGTAGGGTCAATCACATGCATTTTTTTTTCTGCAACCAAATTGCCATTAATTGTGTCATCAATTGCATGGGTAGGTCAATAAATGTTGCCATTGCACATTGACTGCTGCAGTGGCAGAAGATGAGCCATTTTCTCATGACGTGGTACAGATTTAGACTCTGCAAAGATCACAAATTTCTGCAGTGGAGGAGCTCCCCACACAACACACAGTTTCCTGCTGGAATATCCCTGTCACCTGCAAGTGTCCCATGGCTGGAATGGCTGGCTTAGCCACGGGCAGCTGGTATTTAGCACTGTGGGAGACGTGGGAATCCCATTCCCACAGATCCCTCTGTAACTTCAGTGCATTATTGAGCAACTCCTGAAGAAACATTTATTATTCACAGTTGTGCTGTTTGGGTTTGCGGTGGACGAGAACGGCAGGAGAAACATTTGTGATAAGCAATGCGTGCAAAGTGTGGAGTGCTGCTGCAGTGATTGCATCAGGGCACACATTGGGTATTTAATTTGTTAATAAAATTAACCAGGAATGGGAAGGAGGGACTGTGCTGGCGGTGGTATCGCACATCCTGGTTGAGGTTTCCAGGGACATCAGACGATGCAGAGCCATCTGCTGTGACACACACACCTCTGACACTCTGCAGAGGGGTTTAACCAGGCTGAGGAGACACAGACAGTGACCTTGGGAGGGATTTCAGAGGGGCAGGTGAGAGGAGGTGGAAAGGAGAGAAAGAAAGAGCTGCCGCCTCTCAAAGGGGGTGGGGTAGATGTTATTTACATTAAAGGTTTGGGTAAATGAGATCTCATCACAGGTTTTTTGGTTTTTTATCTATATTAAAGCTTTTTTTTTTTTAATTCAGTTTTTTATATTTGTTTCTTTTGTTAAGATTCAATAATCTTTGACCAATCTGATCACTTCTACTAACCTCGGGTTTCAGTCTTCGGAGAGAAAAGTGTCACTGCCAAAATCGTCAGGGCTCTGGGTGTTAAGTGCTACTGGTGCACAATCTGCTGTGAAATGTCTTCAAAAGAGGGGGAATAAGTAGATCTTTTTCTGAAGAGCAGAAATGCGTAGGGTCTCATCAACTTTGGGGGTCCATAAGGGACCAAAGTTACACTACATTTTTTATTTGTGGATATGCGTGGAAGAAATATTTCTGTCTAGCAACGAGGCTGAAGTTTGTGATTTGTTTGGGTATTTTTGTTTGCTTATGTGGGGGTTTTCGGGTTTTTTTGGTTTTTTGGTTTTTTTATTTTTTAAATATGCTCTTTTTTCCTATTTTGTGTGGGTGAAAACCCAAGAACTGAGGAAGTTCTTGGTAAAAAAAAGATAGAGCTTCTAAGCAAACTGAAAAGAGATGAGAGCATTTTCCATTCTCCCACTTCCCCAAGGAATGTGCTAACCATTCAGCAGTTAGCTGCTCTGGGCTGGATTTCTCTCAGCCTTTCTTGTTGCAGCTGCATAAACAATTAAATATTAATTGGACTAGGAAAACAAATTGGCCATGTGCAGAATAGAGACATTCACCTGGGACATGAGTGGCCAAGTTCAGCTCTCAACTCGGAGACTGGTAAATTTTTCTGACCTACTTCTGAGTTGATGGTCTCAGTCACCTGAATATATTTACCTCTCTCTGTTGCTTTTGCCCGCAGTGTCTCTCATGTTCAGACCACTCTAAATGCAAACCACCTTTCCTAAAGATTTCATCAAAATTAGCACATTCCCAGCACAAGTGTTACTTTCTGGGACTAGATTGTGGCAGGTTCAACACTTTTCTCTCACAAAATTTGACTAGCTCCAAAGTGTTAGAAATATTTTTTTTAAATGGACGTTCTGCCACAGGTGTTTTTTTTTTTTCCCCAGATGAACCTCGGAAGATGAAGGATGAAAATATGTGCCTGTTAACTTACTCCGCCCCTTTTACTGGGAGGATAAATATTATATTACCTTTTGCAACTTGCAAGATGTTTTCTTAACACAGGCGTAGCATGTGCTATTTTTCTGTCCAGATAGAGTAGCTTCTGGATATTCAAATGCTGCATTTGTTGCCTCAAAAGTGCTCACAATCCCTTTTATTTTATCAGCACATATAGTGCAAGAAAAGATCAAAGTGAGGAAGACAGTGTGATAAAAATGTCATACCTAATTCAAAAATCAAACAAGGACCAGTTGTCAAAAAACATCCCAGAGATGGTTATAAATTATGGATCCATATAGGATGGAACTAAGTTCTGGTTTTTGCACTCTGAGTACTTTTCATGTACCAAAACACTATTATGATGTAACTTCTAATGTATATTCAGGCTAACCTGTACTTTGCATTCCCAATGGAGTGGGACTACATTAAGAACATTGCTCAAAGAGTACTCTTGACTAATATAATTATCTTTACGTCATTTTCAACTTTGAATTTGATCTCTTTCTGTCTCAGAAAGGTTAATTATCAAATGTCCCCTGTTTGCTTCTCATAAGATTATACATTAGCTACTGGAAAAAAATTCAGAGTCAGAATGTTCTGAAAACCAATCTTAATTGTTCTCTGTACCCTGTGAATCTTCTTTGAAGTTAGCAGGGCTGGTGTGGGAAGAAGGTCATTTGGTTACTGCTTTTGCTGCCTGCTCCAGCTCATCTTAAAATTTTAACCTGGGTAAGGCACACGGGGATTCCTCCGGAGAGCTCAGTTGTGAAAAGGGCACAAGTTTCCCAGGAATTCTCAGAGGAGAGCTTGGGTTCTTGTTGTTATCGTTTTTAACACTGTTATAACAAGTGTGGTCTCTATCTGTCAGTAGTGCGACAACTTAGAATGCTGTTAAATTCAGCTGGGCAGCAACACTTCCCAAAAATTGCTATCCAGTGAGGCAAATAGATGAAGTGTGGGGAGTTTTTTGTTTTGTTGTATTTTTCCTTTTTGTTAAATGAAATTATTAAAAGCCAAGCCATACACACTTTTCTTAGAGCTGTTTTAATCAGTAAACCTGCAGTAAAACTTGTATTACAGGGGAGTCTGTCATAGGAGGATGGAAATGACCACAGAGGGGCTGGAGACATCCAAATAGGAATTTCAGGGGAAGGAAAAATGTGTTTCTTAATGCAGGTTGGGTTCAGAGCTGCTCCCCAAAGCCACATTCAGCATTTGTCACTGGAGATACAAGTGCAAGTAAAGGGCAAGAAGGCAAACTGTATTAATCAGGGATCTGTTCTGATTTTGTAATTTCTGATGGTCTCTTGCTTTAGAAGAGTGTGACTTTGCCACCAGCACGATGTTGAGGACAAAGCCTCCAAGATCTTCAAGTCATTCAACTTCACACTTGTTTTTCCCTTGTCTAACCTGTGCTCTGGGCAGTGCATTACAATTCCCAAAGGGCTGTGAGCAGTCCAGCTGCTGGGGCAGTGACCAGAGCAGGCAGCAGAAAAATGCCTCACAGTGAGAGATGAGTGGAACATTGTCCCTTGGCCCACACTCAGCACTGGGAGATTGCAGCAGCCCTGCAGGGAACTGATATTGTCGCATGCGATGTTTGTTTTTTGCATATTTTTGCCCCACTGAAGAAATCCCAGCTGCCAGGACAGTGCTCACTGGTATTTGCCTTGAGCTACCCATGTGTTGGCTGTGCAGGGCAAGGAAAGCACCAAAGAGGGTTCAGTCACTGCAGAGAGGTCGGCCTCAGGTGTTTATAAATCACAGGCAGGGACACCTTCCACTGTCCCAGGTTGCTCAGAGCTCCATCCAACCTGGCCTTGAGCACTTCCAGGGATGGGGCAGCCACAGCTCCTCTGGGCAACCTGTGCCAGTGCCTCATGATTTGAGTTCTCAGGAAATTACTGTTTGTCTTAGAAATCTGGAAATTTAAACAGTTTTGTTGTCTTGAATTATTGCTTGGCTTTCTGAATCTCTAAGGGATCATTCAAATCACATTAATAAACTCCCTGGACCATAAACGCCTTTTTTTTTTTTTTTTTTTCTTAAGAAGAGGCATTTTTTATTCATCGCAAGGCTCAAGGAAGTGGAATTTCCCAATACTGGTGAGCAAATCTGCATGCTCACAGCTCTTATTAAGCTAAATAAGAGTTGTGGGAATTGGAAGACTCTAGAAAGGAAGTTTTAAGTCATTAAATCATTCTGATATCTCTATGAGGGCATACATTTTCTAACTATTTTATTTTCAGCTTTCTGACCTCTTTACACATCACAGATTTTCACTTACAATATTGTTTGATATCACACCAAACCAAGAGAACCATGTACTTGGATGGGCACAGCACCCCCTAAAACTCCTGTTAGGGTAGAAGTGAAAAGAAGAATTTTCTAGCATATCCTAATTCCCGTTTCACTGCGCAACTCCCGCGGGATGGAAATGTCATTTTCCTAAGGGAGAGACAGATAAATAAACACTTTTTTTGGAAAATGATTTAAAAATTCACCTGTAGTGTGTTTGGATTGGACATCACAGGGAATGGAAGGTCTGCAGAGTAGCTCTTCACCGCAGGACAAAGATTTAACCTCGGTAGCAATTGTTTTTTTTGCAGTGTGGGCTGTGTTTGTGAGCTCTCAGCCAAGGATATTCCCTCTGGTCCTGTGTGTGGCTGACCAGAATTAGGAAAGCCTTTGAAGTGTGAGCAGGATTTCTGATGATCCTTCAGCTCTGGGGTCATTAGCAGATGAGAGAGTGGCAGGATTGGTGACAATCTGCTTTTATGGGAGACTTGCTGCCCCCGCTGGCAGGTAAAATGTGCACTGTATTAAAAATCCACGAGAGTTTTTTTCTCCACAAAGGTGAGGGAGGCTGTATCTGGTGGTTGTGACACAGACTGGAGACCTGGCTGCTTTTCTGGGTGGCACTGGAGCAGTCGGGCAGGTTAGACTCTCCCTTCACTGGAGCCAGTGGGACCATGATTTTTTTCTTGTTAGTCTCTGCACCTTGAGCCTCCTTCAAGCAAAGTAAGCCCAGGAGTCTCTCAGCATTCCACAGGAGCACAAGGCAGGCAATTCCTTATGATTTGCCTAAAGTGAAGATAGTACAGTTCAGCCTGACTAATGTTTTAAAAATCAAATCAGACATTAAATCCCATAAATGAAGTTGTGAAACTTTGTTTTGTCATGAATTGCTTCTGTAAAGCATTCCTAGAAGCAAGGAACCCTTCTACTGATCAATCTTACTTAGCAGGGGTAAAGAGTGGTACAGCCCCAGCCTTTCACACAGCCCTACAGGGCTGAGCTGACACAAACTGGTTTGTTCCACCACTTCACAAGACAGATGAAGTAGAGAATTCATTATCATATTGATTCCAGATTAGCCAAGTTAAATTAAATGGTTTGTTCAATACCAGGTGATTTTTAAAATGTATTATACAGTGCATTATTTACGATCGCCACTTAAACAAGAAGACACAAATATTTTATGTAATTAAAGAAATGGATTCTGAGGTGTACCTCTACAGACTAAATGAGTAGGCTAGGTGCACTCATGGAGATATTTCTCTACAAAGAACATAGGAATGACCTTAGGAGAGCAGACAGAGGACCCATCTAGTCCAGTGCCTTGTCTCGGGCAGTGGTCACTTACAAATAGTTGTAGAAGAGTATAAAAAAGGGCAAATGCACAACTGTATTTTCTCAAAACAAATTTTCCTGGCTTCCAGCTATAGACGGAGAAGGGCTTGCACCATCAAATACAGCTTTCTCTGCATGCAACCACATGTTATGTCACTGAAATCAGTGGTATTGCAATAGATTTACACTGCTGAAACAAATATAAGGTCTAGCTTTTAGCTTCCCACCAGGGGAATGTCACTGAGTCCCTCACTGACTCCAAAAGAAATAAACAGGAAAAGGTGATTTTATTGCATTATCCCTCCATCAGGCCAAATGGACACCTTTAACAGGAGTCAGACTGCAATAAAAGCTGGGAGTGTAGTAGTATGTCAGTGATAAGAATCACACATCAAGATTATGAAGATGAATTTTACGGTGGTTTGCTGTTTCTTTGACTCTGAAGATTTCTCGAGAGAATTTGAGGTTTAGATATAAAATGTTTCTGGCTGATAGAACTGCTCATATTGTTGCTATATCTTGCTGATGTTTTCCCCTAAACTGATATATTTAAATAACATCTGAGGTTTGTGTCCTGCAGTCTTATCAGCACTGACACTCCTTAAGCAACAGAAAATGAAAGGAGATTATTATCTCTGAGCTGAAGAGACTGGGTCTGACTTTACAATTTCCAGGGGTAGCCAGCATCTCAGGATTGTCACCACAACCATGAACAAGATGTGGATCTCATGGTCCAACATTTTGTCTTTGGCACTGATGAGTCAATGGCCCAGTGCTGGGGGGTGTTCATGAGGATGGAAAACCAGTGAAAGATTGTATTCATGAGGATGGGAAGCCAGTGAAAGATTGTATTCATGAGGATGGAAAACCAGTGAAAGATTGTATTCATGAGGATGGAAAACTGGTGAAAGATTGTGCTCACGAGGATGGAAAACCAGTGCAAGATTGCATTCATGAGGACGGAAAACCAGTGAAAGATTGTGTTCTTCTCAGTCCCTGCGTGGCCTGTTTCTCAGCAATTCCCTGGTGTTTGTGTTCCTGACCCCTGTCATGAAAATCTGCACACGCTGCTGTGACAGATGCTGCAGCCTTCTCTCACACTATCAAGGGTGTTCTATAGCCACCAGCATATCCACAAGTTTCATGTGAGAATCAGAGTGTGGCAGATCTGGGGCTTGTCTGTCTCCCTCTGGCAAAACATGAGTGGAGGAGGAGGCTTAACTGGGTTGTAAGCCACAGTTTTTATCACATTTCTCTCAATATTTGGTATTTCTCTTCATGTCCCTGCTCCGGGAGGCAAGTGGTTACATGCAGACCTCAGCTCAGAGCAATCAACAGGTGAGCAAAAAACCCCTTGAAATTAATGTCTTGGAAAGATCAAATCCAGAAAACTAATGATAAATTCTAGGTTTCCTGTTTGAAAATATCCATGGCTTTGCAACTAATCTCATAATTTGGTGTATGTTTGAATCTGATTGATGATCTTTAATTACTGAAAGGTTGGCAGAAAGGTGAGTATTGAAAGGTTGTTCAGTTAGCAGCAGAAGTTGGGAATGGCTCTTGTCCGTCTTTCTTTGATCATGATATTGACATTTGAGTTTCCTGTGCAGAGCAGAGGAGTTCAATGTATGAGATGTGCAAGTCGAAGCCCTGGCTTGCAGCATATTTTCCTTGGGTCTGGGAGAACTTCCTAAGAGCAAAGTGTCAAAAGTGTGCTTACTTGGTAAAATAAATTTGCAAATAAAAGGATTTACATGGAGCAAGGCAGGGAAAATGTCTGCAGTCATAGAAGGTATCTCTGTTATGGAAAGAAGGTTGACTTCTTGAGCACAGCAGAGCTTTTCCCATACCTGTATTTTTCTGTTTTCTTAGCTGTGCTCTGGATGAAATCCCAGACAAATCTCTTCCCTGTGGTGGTGAATCACTGGGAATGCTCTGTGCATACTCATTAGACTTCAAAATCCTCATGCATAAAGAAGGGCTCACAGTCAGGGCAAGTGATGGTGTTCAACCAACTGCATTCCTACTGAAGCCCTTTTATGTCCAGTGCTGAGAACTGTCACACTTTAAACTGTAGTTTGGTTGTGGGGTTTGGGGTTTTTTCCCTCTTAGCATGTGTTTTCCCACTTGGGAAATACTGTGCTGTTTGGTAGATGTTAAGCAATTAATAAACTGGAGTATTTTGCATCCCATTACGTGGACAGAATGACAGAACTCTTCTTGTGTGTGCAGATAAAGGCAGCAATGTTTAATTCCCTCTGCACTACTGAAACATGTCTGGTCTGTGCTAGACTTGCACTGTACTGCTGCTGCAGGATTGGGGTTTTTTAATGCCACGTATATTGGAATATCTTACATTGTGTGCTATTTTAAAGCATTTTTTGTTTCATTATTAAAGCTGTCAGGAAATGATTTTTACATAATTTATCTTACCCTTTTTTCCAGTATTAGTAATCCTGTATGGCGAGTCGGTTTTGCCATTGGCCTGGGTCACAAAAGATTTGAGTTCATCCTCTGCTGCCAAATATATCTAATGTGATTTTTGGGTGCTGAGTGTTTTTAAGAGCTTTTTGCTATAAACAGCTCACAGGCAAGCAATGATTGCTCTAGCACCCTGATTATCATGCAAAATTTGTGTTTGAAATTTATGTGACATTTATTTAGAGGACTTTGGGGGAAAAAACCAACCAAACCACCCTAATCCTGTAGTCATTAATTTAGGGCCACGTATCCTTCATAGAACTCTCTACAGAACAATTTTCAAGTCTGGATGGAGAGCTCCTATATGGGTCACAGTGCAGGCATGGCCAGATCCTCCTCTGGAATCATCAGCCCGGGACTTCTCTGCTGTGCAGTTTACCAATAATCAGGGAACCATATGCTGTATTTCATAGTTAGATTGAAAAAGCCTTCATTTCTACCAAAAAGAGTAGTAGGAATAATTTTATATTTCGCATTTAATTAGGAAAAATGAGTAGAGAGTGTGTCATTTTCTTTTATATGACAATTAGAAATGTGCCAAAAAATTCAGTCTGGAATTTATGTGCAGCTATCGTTAGCAATTAGTCATCGTATTTACTGCCAAATAAATGGGTTTTAAGCAGAATCTCTGTGAAACTGCAATTACAACTAGAGAATGAGTAGATTAATCCCATCTGCATGTTTCATATGGATCTTCCCACAGATCCTCTGCATCCCCTCCCCATGTGCTCTGTTCATGGCTGGCTTACTGAATCCAGTAAAACTGGGAGAAGGAAATTGTCTACTCTCTTCAAATGAAAAACTGAATTAATATAATTTGACCTTATTCACAAAAAAAATGACATTTTCCTATGCCACCTACTATCATGGCAATTTGAGCAGGCAGAATGCATCCTTTTCCTTTGAGGAGAATATTGGCTGGAGTTCAGGACCTAATCCTGCAGACCTTTCTCCCTTTGCTAAAAACAGGGTGATTTAGAAGAGAAAGGACTAAAGGATCAGACCATGACACAGAGAACAATTGAAGTATTGCATGAGGTGAAAGGGTGAAAAATCATGTCAGGATTAACTTCTTGGTATTCTTTTTTTTTTTATTTTGAGACAGTATGAGCTTCCAGAAACTCCTCTCCTTTAAAACGAATATGGTCCAGAGGTTTCTTTTTTTGAAAACTAATTGGAATTATTTGTTGTAGGAACTGTTGGGTGATGAATTCCGATGATGTTTTGCGAATGTCAAGAATCATATTTTGCTCTTTTACAAAATACACAAAACCTTGCCAGACAGAAATTAGACTGTGCCCTGGTGAGGTCTGTGTGTGCTTTGTGCAGCAGGAAAAGTGTCTCCCAGGCATATCCATAAACTCACGCTGCAGCACACCCATGAATAAATGAGTTGATGTCAGGGCTGGACCGAGAGCTGAGCACGGCCCTTACTGCTCCCCTTGGCTGCTCCTCAGCGCTTTTGTGGCTCGTGGCAGTCACTGCTCTCCCAGGAACACCAGAGGAACAGTTTGGGGTACAAGGGGGCTATGACCCTCCCGAAAATGACCATCATGGTTTGGCCTCTGAAACAGAGAAAAAGTTCTGGCCTTTTTTACTGAGCAAAATGTCGTTTTTCAGCATCATTTGCTGAGGCACATGTTGGTCCTGTGTTTTTCATAAGAAAAGACTGTTCAACTGTCTCAGAGAAGAGCTGTTTCACTAAGGATCATGAAGTCTGAGCTTAACATATTCATTATTACTAATGGTAAATCAGTTAATTGTGGTCATCTTTAATTTCTTTGTTAAACTACTTTTTGAAAGTGAAGAATATCTGAAGGAAATATCCTCTGAAATTTTACTGAAGCATTTCACCTAAGCTACCCAGTCAGAAGGCCCAGTTCACATTTGCAGGTTGATATTTCTGCAAATATTGCTATTTTAACATGTCTTAGAGAGTTAAACTGTACCCATATGATGATTACAGCCATTTGCTAGACCATCTGTCTTTCAGGACTATCAGAAAGTCTAGATGGATGACACTATAATTTGGAACAAGGTATTTCATTCCCTTGAATTTACTAATGTCAGACAATATATAGCTCAGTTCTATTTCTGGTAATGATGATCTAATTGCCTCAGCCAAATTGTGGCACCTCATTGGGAGCATAGATTTGTGTGATGCCTGCTCAGTCTTGGGGGGACCTGGGAGGGGTCATGCATAAATAACCAACCTTTTGATTGTATAAATGATATCTTCAAAATGAAGTGGATCAGGAGTGTGAACTGTTTATTTCCTTCTCATCTGAACAATGAAAGTGTCCACAGTGCAGGGGGGACAGGGCACCCCACGATGCAGCACAAGCTGTGTGCAGACACCAGAGGACAGCCACAGAAAACCTTGGGTTTGAGGTCCTGCTGCAGAAAGGTGGCCCAAATCCACTCCAAGCAGGGCTGAATTGCAGTTATATTGGGTTACTCACGGCCTCATGCAGTCCAGCTGTGAAACTCTTCAAGGGTGGGCATGACACAGCCTTGTTGCAAAGATTTACCGCTCTTGTTAAGATTATTTTTTGTGTCTCATCAGAATTTCCCATGTTACTGCTCATGGCCTTTGCTCTTGGACTTTGTTGTGCATGAGGGAACTACCAAGAAATCGTTCTCTGTTCACCAAAGGACCATAAAACCAAAGAAAAGAAGAATCAGGAGCATGAGAGACATTCCCACTCATGAGCAGTGTTCGCTTAGAAGTTGTGTGGACACTGATCAGCAGAATCAGACTGTGTGCAAGGCTAAAGTGTCCCTTACACAGACAGCCATCCTTGCACAGTCTTTAATGTTCACCCCATGTTGTTTTTTCCTGGATCCTCTATCCTTTTCATCCTCCAAGCTTGATGACTTCAGAGATTAAGTTTGAGTTTACATAGTGAAGTAAGTTTTCTTCAAGATTGGTGGCAGAAGGTGAGACTGACATAGAGAATGTTGCATTAGTCATCTCAGATTAGAAGCAAACTTGGACATTCATCTGTCTGGGCCTTGATTCTACATTTCTAAAAAAAGGATGATAGTTCTCACTTCCTTAAAAAAGTTGTCGGGAAGAAAGATTCCGTCAGAGACAAGAAGTCTCGGAAGAGGTGGAGTCCAGATATTGATTACTAGGCTGGAGACAGAGCCATGCCCAGTCCTTCCAGGCAGGAATGAGAGCTGGAAGCTGTGCTGAAGGGATGAGCTTTGTCCTGGAGGCTGCTGCAGAGGTTGTGCAAATCCACCATGCCAACACTGGGAGAGCCCAGACTTCACAAAGTACTCAGACCTCATCTGAGAGTGTAGAAATGCTAATGGAAAACTTTCAAGGGAGTTAATAACCTTTACGTGAAATGAGATTTGAGTGGTGAGTTGTGAAAAGACGAGATATACAAATAGAATAAAAATAATCATTGCAATAATAGCAATTGAGCATGCCCACAGGTGTGAAATAAATTTTGTGAAATAAATGAGATGCAGTTTTAGACAGAGATACTCTAAACCCAGGATGTGGTGATGTATCAAAATGCTAACAGCCTGAAAAGATATTGTAAATCTTGGCTTTCTCTCATTCCTGAGACCTGACTTTGCAGCCTGAGCCATTTAGCATGTTTTCTTTTAAGCATTTAACAGTATTAGTATTAAAGCATCCAAACCTGGACAAGCATTTTTGTAGGCCAAATATATTAGCACTCATCTGTAACAAACATGTTGCATATTCGGATCACTCGTATGGTGCTTTGGAGAATCAGCTGGTAATGGGAATTTTGCTGGACATGTGGAGATCTGTGATTTGTGGTGAAGGACAGTCCAGCCATGGATCTGAGCAGATGGTGGTCATTACTTGTGCCAACATGTGACTGAATTTAATTACAACAGAAGTGCTGAGGCAGATTATTTCTCTGGGCTCTTTACATATATCTTCCTGGCAAAGTGAGTAAGTATTCAAGGAAGCATTGCATAGAAAGGATCAGAACTGAAACAGACTCACTTTAATCACTGCTATATGACACAGCGTCTGATATTCGGAAATTCCTATTCTCATATACATTTGCAGATAGTTCTGCCACTTGAGAGCAAGAGAATATCTTCTTCTCAATGTGCAGTAACCACTTAATTCAATTCAATTTGATGGAAACTACATTCTTCCTTGAATTCGTGAAGAAATAAACAGGCTTCTCATAATAAATATGTCTGCACACCTTAAAATACAAATGCAGCTTGCCATTTTGAACCACATTATATGGAATTATCTGTAATGTAATATGATTTCATCTTAGGAACATCACTGCTTTATGTTTATATGCTCTCACTAAGTCATATTTTCAATTTTTATGGGTTATTTTATTATTGTTTTGCTAATGACACTGAAACCTCTGTTTCTCCCTCATAATGCATCTTCAGTGACAGATAGTGTGGTCTCTTGGCTGTGAGTTTGCAGTTGTGGAATAATTTTTAGCAATTAAGCACATTATTGGTTAAACTGCTCCTTCTGTTCCATGATTCATGTCACCAGACAGTGCACAGGGAGCAAAAAACAGCTGCAAAGAGAACAAAGTGTAGAAAATGAGCATTGTGTTGGATTCATCGTCATCTACCCCAGCTTTTACAGATAACTCTCAGCCTCAACAGCGTTTTGTAGCCAGCAGCCCGTGGTGAAACACTCCAGTAGAAAACCACGGACCACATGCAGAATTAGCACGTAAAGAGAGCACTGCTGGAAGCAGCACTGACATTTCCTGTGTGCTTTGAGGTGTGGACTGTAAAAGAGGCAAAAAGTTACAGGCTTAGCAGTCTCTGACATTGTACAGCCTTGCCTGCCTCATATGGCTGGGGAATAGGCTTGCGGAAGCAGCTCTGTCTGGGATTTAGGGACTGCTTTTGTGCTTAGACAAGATACAGTCAGCGTCTCTGAAAGTGTTCAAAAATGAGCAGACGTGGTGCTTCACCGCATGGTTTAGTGAGTGTGGTGGTATTTGGTCAAAGGTTGGACTTAATGATCTTAAAGGTCTTTTCCAACCTTGATGATTCTATGATTCTAAAAGTCTTTCTGGTTATTTCAGAGATTCATCTGTCTGCCTTCATTCTAAGTCCCTTGCTGTCTGCATTATGTCCTGTAGTTTAAATTTCCATGGGCCAGCACATAATTTTAATATCAAGGGAGTTATGACAAAACCATCTGAAAGCGTTTGTTCCTCTATGAATGTAAAAAGCAGTGAAAATCAAGTCTTTTCTTTAGTAATAGAATCTTATGCTTGTGGCCATCTGGCTCATTTTGCTGCCCACAGTTGCTGGATAATCTCCTAATCCTGGCTCGTACCTGGCTGCCAGGGCCACTGGTACCTGTTGATATTGGAGGGACCATTCTGTGCTTTTCTGATGTTTCCACAATCTTTTGATGCGCTTCAGAATCAGCAATTCTAAACTTGTCTGTATCAACATATCTGCTAACATTCTACTAATAGGGGCTTCTGATTCATCCTTTTGAGACTGTTGGTTCTTGGGCATCCCCAAATGATGTTGCTCTTTTTAGGGAATTTTAGTCACATGAGATTAGGGTCACGGACATTTTTAATGTGTGTGGAGTGGATGGAATTTTGGCATTTGGTCAGTTTTGGTGAGTATCTGGGTGAGAGGAGCAGCCCAGGGATGTCTGAATGGGACCCCCAGGGTGAGATTTTTGGGGACACAACCAGGGCTGGCCCGGGCTGGGGGAAGGCATGTTCTCCTGCTGAGAAGGAGCGAAAGGCAACACAAAGTCTTTCAATTTATTCTTTGAAGTTTTGCATGCAACTGACCTCCACTTAAGCATTTTGTACTATATAAATATTTCAAGTGAGCCATGAATCAAGATTAATGCTTTATGTGACTACCAAACCATTAGCAGTGCAGGATGTAATAAAGTTGATGCCGGAGTTTTATTAAACAGAGCCTGTTGGTCATTAAGGTAAAGTAATGGTGTTGTGAGAGCAGAACCAAATTTCCTCCCGGGTGTCTCATCTTAAACAGGTACTAATGGTAGAATGGCAAGTGGCAAGGCAGAAAGTCAGGCATGGGTAAAATTGCTATAGTGACTGAATTCTGATTAACAGAATTGCTGCATCTCCTCTCACAAGAAAGATGGTGCCAAACCTTATTTGCTGTTAGGCCTCAAAACCATAATTTCATTAGTCATAGGGGAGCTGATTTGTCGGAGTCTAAACCAAATACTGGAAAGAACACAGAGCTGTGGAGCAAGGCAAAACTCAGGGTTTGCAGCAAGTGCACTAATGTCTAGTTTTCTCCTTTTTTTGGTAGTTAACAGAGTAAGAACGGTCAATGAAACATTTATAAGTCATTGTCAAAATAGACTTTTAGAGAACAAATAGAAAAAAACCCAGAATCCACTCATTCTTTTAGCGCTTGAAATTTCCCTTGTGTCAATGATCACCATCCCCTTAATTTATTCATTTTGTTTGTGCCCCCACACAGTCTGAGTTTGTGCCATGAACTAGATTAAAAAAAACAACACAACAACTTTCAAAGGATTACTTGGCTAGGAACTGAAAAGTTCACTATGCTGGCATTTTCCTTTGTGCGCATTCCTGTGAATTCCAATGATGAGGACATCAGGCTGTTTATTAAATGCCACCAGGATTTGTATTCGAGCAGGAATTCTTGCCCTTGGCCCTGAGTCCATGCAGGGAGGGCTGGCACTGCGGTCCCATCTCATGGTGGGCTGGGGTTGGTCACGCAGGGACCAGGGAGGTGGAACGACCTTCACTGATATTCACTCATTATCTCTGCTGTCAGCAGCCTCCTCCCCCCTTCCCCTGCTGAAACTCAGGTTTTCTGTGACTTTCAGGCCATCACTATTGATTTCATAACTATTTTGAGCTCCTGATGGTTTTTTTTTTTTTTTTTTGCTCTTTACAAATTAATCACTTGAGGTATTTGTGCTGATTGTCCTGCTTATTTCCATTTTAGTCTTGTTCTGTCTTGTTTGTTTGTATCTCAAATAGCATTTTCACCTCTCCTACTCTCCTGGTTTCTGATGAAAATGCTTCTTTTTTCATCTTTACATCCCCTTTAACATTTAATTCAGCACTGGCTTTTCTTACCCCCAATGCCGATGGCTTCAGGGATTTATTAAAAAAATGGATCCACTCAACAATGCCAACACAGCCTTGGCTGCAGTGGTTCTCTAGCCAGGATGGGAACTTTCTCTCTTTGATTTTTTTTTCCCTTTTTAATTTAAAAACAAATTTTGGAGATTTAAGATTTTGAACTGCTCCTTACTAGGGAGAGCATTTTTTGTTTAGCAGTTTCTCATCCCCAACATTCTTCTTGAAATGCCATCCACCCTCTCCTTCTGACTGTTTCCTTCTTAGCAGTCTGGAGCCTTTATAAATACAGTAATTACAGGTAAAGTGCCAACATAACATTTTTCAATAGCCCAACTCTGAAAACCAGAATTATATAGTTTTTAGGGGAAAAAAAGGCCATGGTGATTTTAGAAACTGATAGACAGGAATAAAGCGTTTTACTGAAGAATTTGACTTTATGCCGATGTGTGTTTTAGCTGATGATTTTGTCCTGTCTTTTGTAATACATTGCCCTTAGCTGAAGTAAACATATTTTTTTGCATTGATTATTTTTGTGAGCAGTAACTACCCTGTGATTTAAACGATCAATTTATAACCTTCTGAGGTTTCTACCTTATTTTATGGTGATTTATTTTTGTGTAGAATGTGCTTTTACTGCAAGTGACATTTCAAGAGCGTATTGCAGTCTCTGGAGTCCTTGAACTCTTTCCAAGCAGTGAGCCTGCTGAGGTTTAAGCCAGTTTGGAAATCTGTCTGTTGGGTTGATGGATTATAGTCCATGTAGTGAGCACTCAGCCTCCACAAGGTTCATGGCATCTTCACCTTTAAGTATCTAATTTATGTAGAAATGCCAATAAATTATTTAGAAGGGCATGCTTGCTGATATCAGCAGTTCTGGAGCAACTAAAAATGGTATGACTTTGAAAATCATTGGAAATGTTGGCAGATCTTCAACAATTCTTTATAGGTTCCAGGTATTAAATATTTTAGAAGAAAAAGGTGTTTTTTCTTCTTTTCCCCAAGATTTTCTTGTCACTTCTTTAGGAATTTATCACATTGTTCTTGGAGTAAAGTTCACATTGGTTCTGGAAAAGCATGCATCACAGAAACATGTGAGAGCAGAGCAAAAATTCAATAAAATAGAAATATAAAAGAGTTTCTTCCTTACTTCCTGGCTTATTCTTCCCGAGTTTGTAGAAACCTCACATCTCTCTCTACCAATAAACTTCAGATAGGTATGAAGTACAGGGCCCAGGCAAGGATCCAGGTTAGCACAACATGAAGCACAGTTGATCATGTAGAAATTTGCCCTGAAAGCCCAGGTAATCCTGCTGGAGAACTGCAAATGTTGACTCTTCAGGTCAAACACCTAAATCTGTCTGAAGGTGTCTATCGAAACAGCAGTGTTTTTGCAAGTGCTGAACACTTAAGTTCTTTGTTAAATCAACAGGAATTTGAAAATCACCTTGTAGACACAGATAAAATTAACATTTATTAATGTACAGACTTACAGGAGTCTGCTTTAGAAGAGAGATCAAAACCCGTTTGTGCCACTTCTGCACTTGGGGTTTGTAAAACATCCCCAGTCAGAGGACCATTTGCAGTTCTGTCCTTCCCCAAAACTTGCTCTCTGCCCCCCACACTGAGGTATCCCTGAAAGCAGAAAAAAGAGGCAAAGGAAAGATAGCAAATGAAAATGCAGCTTGGCTAATTTTTATTTGATTGCAAATGCAAATTTTCATTGCACTGCTATGTTAGATGAATAAAAGGCAGGTGCTGCTGTGCTGCCTCCCCATTGGGCAAATGTTCAGACCCAGGGCTTCTGCCTGCTGTGTCTCTCTAAAGGTCAGGGCATTACTTGGCCACCTGTTCTAAAAAGAAACACGCAGGTATAGAAGCTATTTTCCTTTTACTATTTTATTTAATACATATAGCAAATAAGCAGTCACTGAAAACTGGACTTAAATTTTAACTTCACGCACAAATGAGAAAACAAGCTGTACTGCAGATAATATTTTGCATGAATATGACAGAATATATTAATTTTCTTTAATCCTGAAATTCACAGGAGGAGTGGTACAGCTTTGTCCTTTGCTAGGATCTGTTTATCTAAAACTTTAATGACAATTTTTAAAAAAAAATTTTTTTTGCAAAACCTGATCGAATTTTGCAAACAGGATTTTTGCAAACAGGATTTTAGATCTTTCAGCTCTGAGGCATTGATGGGAATGATTATGGAAGACCAAACCAAAGCAATTTTTTTTTATTCGCAGTGACAGCACAGCAAGCTCCTTTCTGAAGGTGTCATGTGCAAACAGCTGTCAGCTTAGCATGGATCTGGCTTTGGACTTTCCAGCAATTTGGAAAGCTCGTGGGTTTCCACCTGAAGGAGTTACTGTGGGAGAAGTTTTTGTGTGTGAGCACTCTGTTGGGGAGGGGAGCAATGGGAGGCAGTGTCACCTGCTTGGATTTTGGTGCTGTACTGATTGCTCCCAACTTCTGCATGCCTGTGGTAGCTCATTGCCTCTTTCAAAGGAGATATCCATCACATGTGTGCAGGAATCGTATTTTTACCAGTAAACATACGGTGAGCTTAGTTGATTTTTGCTGTGGCCAGAATACTCAATTTTTAGGGGTGAATCTACTGCAGGGCATTGCCTTGAGGTGGGATGAGGTCTGTCAGGAAGACAGAGCTTTCTGAAATAGATCCTAATTCACATTAATTTGGTTCATATTAACAAATTAATTCTTTGACATTGTGTTATTATGTAGAGGCAGAAGGAGACTCCAAAAGCACTTTCTTCTATGAACAGGGTTGGTAGAATCACCTTTAAAATTTCAGAGAGCATTGTGGTTTTAGTCTGTTAGCAGTGTCAGAGGTACACTAATGATACTAAAACATTTCAGGTTGTCAGCAGTGACTTACTTAGCAGGGGCTTTAGGGTCAGCACTGCCTCTTTTAATTAATCTCTTTACGAGTAATATCAGGACAGTTTCTAATACAGGGAGGTCATGGCTTTGATGGAAACATTTAGTGTCCACTGCCAAGACTGGAGAAAATTTGAAAATCTGGTTATTAAGCAGAGATTTACTAGTGGTAAATTCTCTTTTATTTTTGGTGGGTATATGAGTATATTTAATGCCTGCATCTCACCCTCGTGAGGCAATGTCAACCCAGGCATCACCATCTTTGGAAGCTGCAGGAAATTCTGCTGATTGCTAATTTATCCAATCATCCCATTACCTCACTGGGAGGCTGTCTGAATGTTGAGGAGTCTGCAAATGAAGGAATTGTCTGAGAAGGAGTAATATCTGAGAAAGGAGTAAAGAAGTGATGTTAGTATAGAAAATACCCTTTTTGAATAGTTATGTTTCTATTGTGGTCAATTATGGTTATTACATTTTGTTCCCGCGTATGCTTCTTGGCTGCTGCAGGAATACTTTTACTTTTGCATTTATTTCCAATAATTTTTCAAATTGTTTGATGTGTGCTGGGCTTTCCCTTTCAGGTCTCTCTGGAAACATTCCTCAAAGACAAGTAAGGACCTCCCTGTCTATCTCAGGGGCAGTATCTCTGATAGCTGCTCTGATGAGCAAGGAGCCATCTGTCTGATAGTAGCTGGCATTCGTGGAGGGGGAAAGACAATTTAGAGCTACAAACCAAAATAAAACCAATGGTTGTATCCTACAATATATTACAGCATCATCCAGAAGAGCTTTGTTAGTCAAACTGAATGAGCTGCCTCTTGAAATGCTTAATCCTCTCTGAGCACTCCCGATCGAAACAGAGGCAGCAATAGAGAATGGCATATGTTATTCTCCCTGAATGCATTTAAGAAGAGTGTAGGTATGTGAAACTACAGTTATGTAACTTGGTTCTGAAACAAGAAATAATGGAGTATAAAAGCAATGAAAAGGACAGTAAGGATGAAGATGGAAGTACAAGATCTGTATTTCTGGTTTTTAATCACTAGCAAGTCTATCAAAGAAGTGAAAACAGAGTATGATCAATTGATATAAAAGTATTTTTTCCAAATATGTTAATGTCTGTTATGGAGTAGCACCTGCTACTGCATCGAAAGTTATTAGATTGTACATGCATGAAGCAATACCCATAGAAGAATTTAGATTAATAACCCATAATAAATCATATATCACAAGTGTATGCAGTTAATATCAAGATTAATTATAGAGTGACTTGTAAGTCATTATATCATAGATATCAATGTTGAGGTTTAATTTTTCACAGAAAACTGATGAATTCTGATATTGCTGTTTAACTATTTATAAGCCCCCTTGAGATGCAGGCTAAAGCAAGGCAAGGAAAACGTACAATTTTGCTTCTGTAATGGAGTGGTTAAACCTGCAGCATCAATCATATCAAAATTCAACTGGAGTTTTTGTTTTCTGTCCCAACCTTGTAAACACCTTGTTGTGTTTTTTCTTCTGAGATTTGTTGTAGAAACATTTTTCTCATTTTTACACTCCTGATAATCTTCTCTTTTAATGCATGTATTGCAGCATCGTTTTTATCTGATTTATTAACATTATTAAAAAGCAGGAAAACACAGGATATATTCTGCCACGTTGATGAAGTTTTATGAGATCTTTAATCTGTCATGTCAAATACAATTTATATCCATGAGTCATTAGCTTGTTGTGTTAGGTTTGAGAGGCCAGGTTTTGGTTTTGGTGGGGTCCAGGGGTGGTTTCTGTGAGAAGCTGCTGGAAGCTTCCCCCGTGTCCCACAGAGCCAATGCCAGGCAGCTCCAGGACAGACCCACCGCTGGCCAAGCACCTCCTGTGCTGCTGGAGGGGAAGGAGCCAGAGATCAGGAAGGAGGGAGAGGTGGGTGGAAGGTGTTTTTAAGGTTTGTTTTGCTTATCATTATCCCGCTCCAAATACATAAGTAATAAATTCAAATGATATCCTCAAGCTGGGTCTGTTTTGCCCATGATGGTGTTGGGTGGGTGACCTCTCCCAATCCATATCTCAACTCCTAAACCCTTTGTTATAATTTCACTCCCCTGCTGAACTCTAGAAGGGAGCGATAGGGTGACTTTGGCGGGTGTTATATTTGTTATATTTTCTCTCCCCTGCTGAACTGTAGAGGGGATTGACATGGTGACTTTGGTGGGTGCCTGGCGTCCAGCCAGTGTCACCCCACCCCACATGTGAAACACCGTAATATTTAATTTCCTTTCCCAATTGAGGGCCAGATCCACTTTGAGACAGACACCATGAGCTGGGCTCAGCTCCCCACACTGAGCAGAGAGGACTGGGGGCTGCAGGGAGGTGGTGCAGGAGCTTGTGCACAGGGCAGGCATCTCCCTCCAGGGAAAGGATATCCCCTGTTGTGGACACCCATGTTGGATCTTGGATCTTTCTCTGCCGAACAAGTATTTATGTTGGGAAGTCGCGCACCAAAATGTCTAGGAAGTGCTGAAACACTCATTTCTGCATCCCACTGAAGTTCAGGGGACTTGAGCAAAACTCTGAATGGTTACCCTGCTGCTGAAAGATATCCTATTAAATGCTTTTCATGAACTCACCTACAGCTGAGCCTGTGGGCATGTGGAGCCAAAGGAAAGCATTGCCCTTTCCTGGCAGTATTTTCCCTGTGGATGTGGGGGAGCAGCCCATGAGAAAGGAGACAGGAAAGCCATGGGGCAGTATTATGCGTTAACTGACAGCAGCATTTCTTTATTTCCACAAAAAAGATTTAGTAAAGTATTAATAACAGTTACTGATTTAAGGAGCCACCCATAATGTACAGTGTTGAATTTGTATTTGGATGAAAAAATCAAAATACTCTGAGGCACACTGCACAGTTACTTAATAAAACTGATAGACAAGCAAAGCCTAATTATGAGAGGGTCATGTTTTACTTTTTTGGGGGAGTTGCCAGTTTTCTATTCCTTTGCTTAACTGCCCACATTTTCCTTAAAATATAGATGTATTTTAAATAATTATATACATTCACACATGGCTGGCACTTGCAGTTTGGAACTGCGTACATCATCCCCACACACCATCCCTCAGAGCTCAGAGCTTAAATGGTGCACAAAGGGTGATGACTACCATCTGGACTAAGGTAAATGTCATCTCTAATGGACATGGAAAGCATTTTTCCAGAGGCTGATTCCAAGTGCGCTCCCCATTAGCAGGCAGGCCAAGCATCCCCACCTCTTGCTGCTCCTGTGCCCGCCCGTGGCAGCGTTCCTTGCCAAATCAGGCTCTGTGAAGGATGCTCAGGCAGTTTGCTGTGACTGCTACAATCACCCCAGCAGCAGCAGAGGGAAATGGAAATGGGATTCTTCTTCCCTCTGGAAAAAATGTTTTAACAATTGATGGTGAAAGCAGAAAGCTGTAACTGTGTGGTGTCTGTTCATGCAGCATAACAGGAGTTAATAAAATACCCAGGGATTACATCTGCCTGTGCAGAGCAGCAGATAAAACACAGCACAACAAATGAAGTTCTCCAAGCCAGGTTCAACCTGTCCTGACAAGGTGATGGAAACAGCTGATTAGATGTTACCTCCTGCTCCTTACTCAAAATTCTGCCCTTTCATCTCCCCTTGCTGCTCATGCTGCAGATGTGCTGCCCGTGGGCAGGGATGCAGGACCAGCTGCAGCTTGGGAATGTGTTTGGTTACCTGGCACGGCTTCAGAGGAGGCGATGCTGGCGAGGGAGAGCTGAGGAGGCAGAGGGTGAGCTCTGGCTTGTCCTGCTGAGCAGAATAAAAGGCGAGCTGCACTCTTGCTCTGTGCCCTGCCTGGCAAACCTCTCACGTGTTAGGCTCACCTTCAAGGCTGCTCCTCTACCACAACACTGTCACGGGAGATTTTTTTTTTTTTTTTTT